>JAKEKT010000151.1:0-53279 GCA_021495925.1 Diplodia intermedia | reverse complement strand
CCGGGGCCCCCCCCCCCCCCCCCCCCCCCCCTTCCGGTTCCGGGAGCCGCAAGTGCATGTGCGGCGGCCGGCCCGACTGGTCCAGCCCGTTCGCTATCGGCTCTGAAAAAAACCGGCCCAAGCTCTTTCTCTAGTCAATCGGATCTCGTCTCTCGGGCAATTGTTCCCTGACTCGGTTCGCCCAAACCAAACGAAAAGGGAAAGGGAAAAAAAACGAGGCCTCCAGCTCCGTTACGCATCGGTCGAGGTGTAACAATAATGTAACGCGCGCGCGGACAAAAGTAGGCCGGACAAAAGGACTTTCAATCGTCCGGAGCGCCAAGTCAGAAGAAGAGAAGGGGGGGAGAGACAATGATGCGGTCTAGATCTTCGTCGTGGTCGTCGTCGGTAGTGGCGGTGGCGGCGGCGACGGCGGCCACCATGACGACGACGCTCTTCTCTCTCTCCTGCACTGCGGCAGGCAGGCAAAAAAAATTCATACAGTAGTAGTTCTCCCTTCTCCATTCATTCCCTGCTCGCCTGAGGTCCGCTATTGGCAGGAGCGACCGACCCAGGGGGGGTTTTCACTGCTTCCCGTCTTCGGCTCAGCGATACGACCTCCTCACCTCTCACCAACCGATCGGACCCGCACATCACCGCCTCGCCTCTTCTTCTCCGCGTTCATGTCATGTCTATTGTCATATTGTCATTCCCGCCGGCAATAATAACGATAAAAGCTCGGACGCGCGAACGCGAACGCCACCAAGAAGAAAACGGCCGCCGCGGTCGCCCGCCCGGCCGGCCGGAGGGACGGGGGGACGGGGGGACGGGGGGAGAGGCCCGTGGTGAATTCACTGAGGTCGGTTCCATAGTTGGCTTCTGTGCTCGTTTTTTGTCCGGTTTCGGCATTTTTTAGTGTGAGAGTGGTGGTGGTGAGGAAGGATAACAACGGCTCTTCTTTTTTTTTTGATTTGTCTGGCTGATGACTATTGGTCGAGATGAGATCGTCGTGGAACGGAATCTCCGCGGCCAAAGAAAAAAGGGGGGATGGGTTGGATGAGTGATCGACTTCATGTCGAAGGTGGGAAAGATCCTGGCGGCTGATGCTGCTGTGTTTTGTGGTTGTGGTGTGAGATGATGCCACCCACCACTGCCGGTGGATGAGTAAAGATTCCAGGCTGCTGATGATGGGTTGGAATGAGAAAGCACCCTATTCTTTCGACCTTTGCAATCAGTTTGCTTTTCGAGACCCATCACGCACCAGGCATAATCCAAGTCACACCGGTCAGACGCAACGGTGGTAGCAGTAGTAGTAGAAATAAAGATGTATTTCGTTCTCTTCTTCTGCATCTTCCATCCGGATTACATTACCTGTCCTCGCCGAAAATCGAGACGAAACTGAAGGGGATATCTCTGAAATACACGGTCCTCTATACAAAACAAAAGAGCTTTTCCTCTCTTGCCGTTTTTGCTTTGCCTCCCTTTTGCTGCGCCATTCACCGACCGCGAAACGCCGTACACACCCCCGCCCGATGTTTTTTTTTTCTTGCGTTGCCTTGCTCGTCACTATCAATGTTGGCCGGGATAATGGCCTTGGTAATTCCTGCTGGCGCTGCCCGCGCTGCCGGGACCCGGCCACTCGGAGGCGACCGAGTTGTTGCGCTCCGACCACGAGACGTCCTTGGTCACGACGATGCTCGTCAGCGGCAGCTGGTCGCTCGAGCCGTCGCCGCGGACGTGGCTGCTGCCGGCGTCGACGCCATCGTCGCTGTACTGATGGAGGTGGTCCGAGTGCGAGCTGCGGCCCATGACCGTGGTGCTGTTGCCGTAACGGTGCGGGTAAGGCCCGGCGCCGGTGGTCTTGTCGCTGCCGGCGCTGCCGTCGTCGCTGCCCGGGCCGGCCACGGCCGTCACCGAGGCGTCCTCCAGCCGCTTGAAGTGGCGCTCGCCCGTCTGGCTGCGCTTGGCGCCCGTGCCGCCGATGGTGATGAGCTCCGTGTTGCGCGACGGGTTGTTGCCCGACGTCGTGTTGCCCTTGCCCGAGCGGCCGCGGCTGCTGCCGCCGAATTGCGACGACACCATGCGCATCAGCGGCCGCAGCGTCGGCAGGCACGCGCTGATGATGCCCGAGGCGACTTCGACGACGCACCAGGTGCACGCCGTGGCGAGGGTCCCTTGTTCCCCGTGTTAATCTCGCTGTGGCGTTGGGGCTTCAATTGGAGACGTCTTACAGGTGGTGTCGGTGGTTTGGAACTGCATGATGGTGGTGAAGCGGTAGATGCTGGCGAAGAGCACGCTGGAGGCATGTTAGGGCGGAGGAGCACGCGGTTGGGGTGGGGCGACTGACAATCCACCCAGCAAGAACATGAAGACCAGCGAGGCGCGCTGGGCGCTGGTGACCTGCAGCTTCCAGACCTGGGCGACGGGCATGATGAGGATGGCGACGTCGGTGAGGATGTTGGGCACGGCGTTGCCGATGAACGAGGCCTTGATGTCGATGCACGAGCCGTCCATCAGCGGGTACCAGGCCTTCTTGATCGGGTGGCACTGGAAGATGCTGACGCAGTTGATGGCGATGACCCAGCCGGCGGTGATGAAGCCCAGCACGTAGGCGCCCATGCGGAAGCCCTTGAGCGGGAAGATGCGCGCGTACATGAACAGCAGCGAGAACTTGACCAGCCCGACGCCGGTACAGTACACGCACTCGAAGGCCACGAGGAGCTACAGAGGTCAGCGGTCGGACACGCGGGGCCGGCGGTCGAGCGGCTGCTCACCTTCAGGACCATGACGACGTTGTTCGGGTCCAGGTTTGCGGCGTGTCTACCGAGACCCCAGGAGATCACTGCGGCAGCGTCAGTTCCAGGCGGGCGGGCAGGCGGCGGCGGTGGAGAACGCACTGGCATAGTTGAGGCCGCCGGCGCCGAAGCAGAAGAGCAGGGCGACGACCATGAGCCAGTCATCGGGGCCGTAGGTGAGGCCGCGCTTGAAGCGGGCGGCGAAGCGCAGGAAGACGAAGAAGGTGGCCAGCACGAGCAGGGCGGTGGTGGTGGCCTCGAGCCGTGGGCCCTTGTCGGGGACCTGGGGGTCGATCCGGGGCAGGAGTATCACGGCCGGCATGACAGCATGTTGGGACTTGGAGGAGGCTCGCATGCAGGCTGGGGGCAGCGGCACATCAAGTAGTGCAGCGGCGCCGCACGGAAGGCCCGAGGAAGCATGGCGAAGGCAAAATTGGAGCGGAAGGGGTGGGCCGTCGCGTTCCCAGACGAGCACCGCTAGGCTTCTCGACCTGGTTGTCGTCAGGCACCGCGTCGATCCGCGGCAGGGGTGGCATGGGTGGGCGCATGAGTCGCCGGAACAACGTCCGTGGCGCAGAGGCGGGCGGCGGCGTTTGAGGAGCTGGTGTGCCGGCACCCGATAGCAGCGGAGAAGAGCCGTACCGTCCGGGCGCTGCGCTCGGCTCGTCGCCGCGACCGGCGCTACCCGCCCCAAAGCAGCAAGGAGCGGCGCATGGCGGGCTGTCAGGGCACTGGCGCCCGTTGGCTGTCGCGGCCGAGTTGGGCGCGGCTAACGGCCGACAGATGGCAGGCCGTGGCGCGGCTGCAGCAGAATAAGCTTGCGCCCGCGGTCCCTGCCCGCCGCGTCGGAATCGCGCATGGCGCACGATGCACGCGCTTGGGTGCCCGCGCGGCGGCAAGGTAATATGTGGCCACGTGGGAAAGTGGCCCCAAATTGCTGCTGCCCTAGTCCGCGCGCCCTCCGCCAAGCTGCTCACCTCCTCAGCACCAGGGGAAACGACGGTGCCGCCGCCCCTGACTCGCCGCAGACCGGCCAAACGTGACGGCGTCGACCGACCTCTCAACCCCCGCGTCGGATGAGGGGCAGCAGGCGTGCGGATAGCGTCCTTCTGCCGACGAGCCCTCCACCATGGACCCCATATAATACAACGCGGCGGCGCCCGCCCTGGCCCGGCTGCCTCAGTCACCACTTCCCTCCCCCAGCAGACGCCGAACCGATCGATCCACCATGTCCACCAAGCCGACCCTCGTCTTCGCCCCCGGCGCCTGGCACACGCCCGACTGCTACGACATCGTGCGCGAGCAGCTGCACCAGCGCGGCTGGGCCACCGAGGCCGTGGCCTACCCGTCGGTGGGCGCCGAGCCTCCCACCAAGGGCCTGGCCGACGACGCCGCCGCCGTGCGCGCCACGCTCGAGCGCCTGGCCGACGAGGCCAAGGAGATTGTCCTCGTCGTGCACTCGTACGGCGGGCTCGTGGGCCAGAACTCGGTCGAGGGCCTCGGCTTCCAGCAGCGCCAGAAGGCGGGCAAGAAGGGCGGCGTCATCATGCTCGTCTACCTGTCCGCCTTCGTCGCGCCCAAGGGCGCCACCATCAAGGCCATGCTCGGCGGCCAGTTCCTGCCGTGGATGAAGATGGACGTGAGTGTTTGCCGGTGGACGGGAGAAGAGAGAGAGGGACAGGTCGGATGCTAACGGGACCCCAGGGCGACTACTGCCACGCCGACACGCCCGAGCAGATCTTCTACCACGACGTCGAGGCCGAGGGCCAGAAGAAGGCGGTCGGCAAGCTGAAGCACCAGTCGGCGCGCATCTTCACCGACGAGGTCACGTACGAGCCGTGGCACGAGATTGAGTGCATGTACTTCTACTGCGAGGCCGACCAGGCGCTGCCGCTGCCCATCCAGCAGGCCATGGCCAAGGCGCTGGGCGACAAGGCCGTCTCCTACACCTCGGTCGGCTCGCACTCGCCCTTCCTCAGCCAGCCCAAGGAGGTCGTCGACGGCATCGAGTTCGCCGCCAAGGCCGGCCAGGAAAGGCGGTGAAGGGGGGAAGAGGAGGAGGAGGAAAAGGATCTTGTGCTTTCTCCCGCTGCCGCCAGCGCTTGACGATACCAATCACCAGATAGCGGCCTCGTCCACGAATGAATGCGGAAATGATGACCTCTCCAACGGCGTGCAGGCCGACCGCACACGGTTGCGCCCCCCCTAAGTGCTGTACACGGTGTAGAACGGTGAAGTTGCGTACTAGTAGGTATGCGGCAGAGCCAAGTGCACCGGCCCGTCCTTTGCGCGATTGGGCACCGCGGGCTGCCCCGCGCTTGCGGTTGAAACGCCGCAATTCTCCGCACCCCCCTTCCCTGCCGTCTTGGCCAATGCTTGCCTTCTCATCCGTCGCGAACGCCGACGGGGACCGCCGCCGCCGCTCTTGGACCCTGTCGTCGTTATTAGCGCTTTCGCTGATTACTCTACTACTAGTGAGCCTCGCCCACCATTCGAAAGCCGAGGGCCGGTCAACCGTTTTTGTCCATCACCGGCGCTGTCCACCGGCAACTGCAACAACAGATCTTCGGGCGACGACGACGGCGGCGGGGGAATTCCAATCGGACGGCGGACCCGCAGGGTCAATCTACGGCTGCGGGCAGCCTGCTGCAGGTAAAAGACCAGCCCCAATGCCATTACTTCATCCGCGACGGACACGGTCAAACCCGCACCGGCCCATCGTCGATGGAGCACTTTCGGCGTTGATTCGCAGCTCGGCCTCAAACACGGGGGGGAAGGGGGGGGCTCGTGAAGCAATTCCATTTCCCGTGACTGATGGTTTGGATTAGTATTTGGGGGGGGGAACATCGGCCGTGATCGACTCTCGTGGTGTGATCTGCAGTTGATCCGGTCTAGAAGGTGGGATCGTGGCGGCGACCGCAATTGCTTTTTCCAATTGGCCACACACACACACAACGAAGCCCGGGACGGGTCCCTATAGGACGGGTTTTTCGTTGTGTGGCCCATCTCACGATGATACACGATATACTCCACACACACCTCGCGTAGACGACCACTACCCACATCCCCGGGAAGAGCGAGCGAAAGCCGTCAACTGCTGCGGCCCGCCCGCCCACGCCTCGCCTCCTCTCCGTCGCGGTCCGATGAGTGAGACCATCTGGTGGGGCGACTTGTCGCTGTCAAAAACGTCGTGGTGGCGGCGGCGGCGGCATCACCGATGCGCCACGGGCTCGTCGTCGTCATGGCAGGGCGGCGCTACATACCTACGAAAGTCTTTTCCCGATTTGAGGGTTGCCGTGTTTCTCTTCCGTCGTTGGTCAAACGCGTGTGTTTTATGTCGTGCTAGCTGTGTGGAGGATGGCTCCTACACGGAACAATCCATGCATTCTCCAGCTCCCCGACCTTGGGGCTCGGAAAGTAGCATCCTGCCGTAGTGCTGGTACTTGACATTTTACGCATCCGTTGAACCGCCTCATGGAGTTGGTGTGGGCGAGGGCCAACAAGCCAAGAAAAAGCCAACGTCTCATAAAGTCTTCCTCGTGCAACCGAGGCATCATTTCATCAGAGTCCCTGAAGATCAATTACCGTTCGCAAAGGCAGCCTCGAAATCCTTCATGGTAGGATCCGGAGAGTGGAGAGTGGGTCAAGCCACGGTGGTGGTAGGTAGTACAGAGTGGGCCGTGCGCTTCCTTCCTTCCTGCAAGCCACAAACGACCAGTACTCCTTCACCGCCGCCTACGACGACGCTGGTGTTGGTGGAGCGAGCGAGCATCGTAGCTTCTGGTCAGAGCTTCCTTCGATTCGTTTTCCAGAACAAACAATGCCGTAGAACCGCAACAGTGGCGCCGCCGACACCACCACCACCACCACCACCACCACCACTAACAAAAAAAAGAGATTATAAAAATAAAAATTCAAGACAGAAACACGTACACCACACTAACAATCACCCCTCAAGGGCATCGCCCACCACCGCCTCCTCCCCGTCCCCTCCTACGCCCTCTCCAACCTCACATGTTGCAATTTGAGGTGTTTGGTGAGAAGTTGTTGTATTGGCATGAAGAGCGGAGGGGAGGTGACCCGGGGGCCGCCTATATACCCTGCTCCTCGCTGACTAAGCTATTCTGCGTATATTGCAACATCACACCACCTCATCTACTTCAACCTCGAATTTCTTTAGTAGTAGTAGCAGCGGTAGTGAACACTTCTTTCTCTTTTTTCCTCCGTGTTTTTCTTCTTCTTCTCTGTATTAATCTCAAAACCCTCTAATTCTATTTCCTCTTGCGATCATCGCCAAATATTCTATTCTACTCTACTCTACCCAACTCTACCCCATCCAAATACACCAACCAACCACCCACCGTCTAGTAGACTCGGCTCTCAATCCCAAAGTATATTCAACGCCCTGCTCCACCCCTTGCGTTCCGGCTCGGGCATCTCCGGGAAACGGTCGACGTCGGCCAGCGCCTCGCGCAGCGGGATGTCGGACAGCGGGACGATCCTTGTTTTCTTGACGAACTTCCAGATCAGGTACGCGGCGATCACCAGCGGGATGTCGCTGTTTGTTTTGCGCATCACAAATCAACTTTTCTGATCGATCGAAAAGAGAGAGAAGAGAGAGAGACGATGTTGTCAATGGCGGTGGGGAGGGGAGGAATAGGGAGAAAAAGAAAAAAAAAACTTACAGATACGAAGACACAAAGGAGCTGGGCGACCAGTTGCCGCGGGTGAAGACGGCGAAGCCGGCGGTGAAGAGGATGACGACGCAGAAGACGAGGGCGACGGGGGTCGACAAGGCTGTGTGTGAGTAGTCAGCAGCCAGCATCTTCTCATTTTCCCATTCTCATTCTCCACTTACTCGTCCAGCTGTTATGCCATGGAAGAGAAGCCAAGGGCAGGCCCTGCTTCCGCATGGCCAAGATGAGGCGCTGGTGGTTGACGAGGATGGTGATCCAGCTGATCAGCACGCCGCACGCGGTGAGGTCGAGGAACCAGTAAAACACCGTCAGCGCGCCGCTGGACAAGCTCATGAAAGCCAAAAACATAAAGGCCGTCTGCAGCAGGACGCAGACGTACGGCACGCCCCAGCTGGTGGTGCGCAGGAACACGGCGGGCGCCTGCCGCTTGAGCGCGAGCCCGTACAGCACGCGGGTGCCCGACAGCAGCGCCTGGTTGGACGACGACCAGGCCGAGGTGATGACGACGGCGTTGACGACGGACGGGATGGCGCGGATGCCGGCGCCGCTGGCGGCGATGACGAACGGGCTCTGCGCCGCCGTCCCCGACGAGTCCGACAGCCGCTCGTCGTCGCTGGCCACCAGCATGCCGACGATGAGCACGGCCAGGATGTAGAAGAGCGAGACGCGGGCGAAGACGCGCTTGCAGGCGTTGGGGATGGCGCGGCGCGGGTTGCGCGTCTCGGCCGCGGCCATGGCCACGCTCTCGACGCCGGCGAAGGAGAAGACGGCGTTGCTCATGACGGCCCAGTAGCCCAGGAACTTGCCCCAGCTGCCCGTGCCGACGTACTCGACGAACGGGCCGGGGGTTTTCCAGTAGTGGAAGCCCAGCCGCGGGACGCCGGGCACGCCGCCCAGGTTGATGACCAGGCCGAGGATGATGAGGAAGACGATGAGCAGGATCTTGAGCACGGCGAAGAAGAACTCGACCTCGCCGTAGACGCGGATCAGCGACATGCCGACGACGAAGGTCAGCACGATGATCATGACGATCCACACGGCGCTGTTGAGGTCGGTCCAGAACTGGAAGAGCACGCAGATGGCCGAGATCTCGGCGGGGATGGACAGCCAGTTGCCATAGACAATGTTGTATCCAATGGCGAAGCCCAGGGCGGGATCCACGAGGAACTCGGCGTGGCGCACAAACGAGCCGGTGACGGGCAGCAGGGCGGTGACCTCGCCCAGGGCGAACTGCACGGCGCACACGACCAGGCCGACGGTGGCATAGCCGAGCAGGGCGCCGAGGGGGCCGCCCGTCTGGATGGAGCCGCCCAGCCCGAGGAACAGGCCCGTCCCGATGGCGCCCGCCAGGGCGATCAGGCTGACGTGCCGCTGGTGCAGCCCGCGCTGCAGGTCCCGCTGCTCGTTGGACGTGAGCAGGTCGCCGTGCTGGTCGTCCCGCGCGGCCGGCGAGTGGCTGTCGTTGCTGTTGCTGTTGTTGTCGTTGTCGGCGGCGGCGGCGTGATATTGCGAGTGGACGTCCACGGCGCCGTACGCCTTGGTGCTCGCGTCGGCGGCCTCCATGGTTGACGATGCTGCTGCTGCTGCTGCGGAGCCCTGAGCCAGGAGGGGCGAGCGGGCGTCGTGGTCGTCTTCGTCGTCGTCGTCGTACTCCCGGCTCATGGCTGCGACTGCGGCTCAAGCGGATTAAGAGAACGGCGGAAGAGAGGCGGCGACTGACTCTGTACAACGGCCGGCGCCAATGGCGTGCTACTGGGCGCAGATTGCCGAGTTGTCGTGCGGCTGCTGCAACACCACGCGGCACAGTGCGTGCGTATTCGAGGCGAGTCAGAACCTTTCACGGAAGCGGTGTCGTGCGCCGGCGTGTAGCTCGTCATCGCGTCGACTTTCCGCTTTGCGTCTAAGCTGCGCCGCCCTGTCCGAGGCTAGTCGTGGCCGCGCCATTTGGAGAGGCGGAATGCCGAGGATGCTGCTTCTTCTCTTATCGCGTCGAGGCCGCTTGTGACGCCCGGTTGTATGCTTTCGTTTGGCGTAAGAAGAGGCGGGTATATATCCATTCTTGAGGCTGACGTGCTGCGGCCGCTGCCGTCCTCCGGGCACCCTTACGGCGGGGAGGCCCACTTGGTCACCATGCACTAGCCCGACGATCCTGTCTTAATTGCGGGGGAAGCTCTACGCCAACACTGCAACTAGCTATTCGAGAAACATGCATACATTGAAAAGTTGGCGCTTGATTAAAGAGCGCATCCCTCCCCACACCAGACCGTCCCACCACAAACTTCTCTCGCTCCTCGGGTTGAACCGTCCCTGCTGCTACAACGGCCTCCTCATCAACTTGTCAGTCTCGACAGGCACGTGATATTTGACAGCAAGCCCAGTATGAAACACAGCGAGCCCTGGTAGGCCTTGGTCAACAAGACAAACCGCAATCAACAGGCGCGAAGTACATACATACAACTTACCTAGCAGAATCGTGCTCACCGCCAACGGGACCCTCCCTCCCTCCCTTCCACTGCCGCGTGTTCAGCCCGAAGCCGATGGCCTGCGCGCAGCCCTCGTGGCCCGACAGCCGGCTGAGTTCGGAGATGTTGTCCGTCATGGTGGCGAGCAGGTAGTAGAGCCAGTCCTGCAGCGCCTGTCGGGCGAAATCCCACAGCAGCAGGACGAAGAAGCCCTCGGTGAAGCCCTTGTCGGTCCGGTCGAAAGACGGCGGTATGATGATTCAAAGGAGCTCGGCCTGGAAGTCACTGATGTAGATCCACGGAGCCCGGCTCACCTCCCGCACACGCCCGACGCCCTCCCCTCCTCAGCCGTTCCGCAAGGCGGGGGGTACGCGATGGTAGCATCGACGACGGTCTTCTGCGTGTTTGCCATTCCCCAGAGCTGTAGGACCCAGTTCGGTGAGGAGGTCTGCATCAACCGCCCGCGTACGTCGAACATACATACATGGCGTTCGTCATCGTCGTCGTCGTCGTCCTCATCATCAGCCCAGTCACCCAGTCACCCAAACAGCCAGCCAAACATTCAAGGCCACCGCCGACAGCGCCACGCGCGAAACCTCTCGCGCAGCAACAAGCAGTGCCAGCCCCTCGTGAAGGCGTCGGTGCCGGGGAAATCCGCCACCGGGCCCGCCGCGCGCTCCACATCGCCGTCGCCGCCGCAGAGCAACTCCTCGATGCCGTCTTCGAACCAGGCCGCCAGCCCCTTCGCCGCCGCCCCCGTCCTCTCCGCCGCGAACCAGCCGACGACCAGCGCCCACAGCAGGCCGCCGCGCGACAACGACAACAACGACGATCCCCGCTGCTGTTGCCGGCGCCGGCGCTGCTTCCCCCTCGACCTCGACCCCACATCCTCGCTCGTCCCGCGCCTCCACTCCGCTTGTTCTTCCTCTTCGTCGTCGTCGTCGTCGTCGTCGTCGTCCGCCAGCACCGCGCCCGCGCGGAACCGCAGCAGCGCGGCCCGCAGCCGCTCGATGAAAACGACGTTCATCCACGCGGCGGCGGGGAGGTCGCTCAGGGCGGCCCAGAGGTAGACGTGTGCGGCGTGCAGGAGGACGGCGGTGTAGAGGGGCGGCAGCCGGTTGTTTCCCTTACTGCCGCTACTGCCGCTACTGCCGTCATCATCATCACGACCACCACCACCACCACCATCCTCGTCGTCCTCGTCCTCGATTTCGCCGACTCTGCTGCTGCTACGGTTGCCTTCGTCGTCGTCATCGCCATCGAGCGCCGCTAGTTGAACTAGCAGGGCGTGCGCGGCGTGGTCGAGGACGGCGGCGGCGGCGTCGCGGGCCGGGGGCGAGGGGTGGAAGTGGGGTTGCCAGACGGCGGTGGTGGAGATGCTGACGAGGGTGAGGGCGTGGAGGATGGGGGCGAGGGGGGAGGAAGAAGGAGAAGAAGGAGACGAAGAACCATGGACGTTGAAGAAAGAGTCGGGAGAGCCGTCGAGGTGGGCGAGGGTGCGGGCGTTGGCGGCGGCGACGGTGGGGAGGAAGGCGGGCGGGAACGACGACGATGATGGCCAGGTGGTCGTGTTCGCGTGAGGAGGAGGAGGGGGTGGAGCGGGACGGGGGGCGATGGTGGGCGAGAGCTGGTACGCGGCGCAGACGTGCAGTTCGCACCAGACGACGGCGCGGCGGGCGAAGCGGTCGAAGGTGGCGATGCCGCCTTTGAGCCGGACGAGCTCGCGCACGGCGGCGAGGTGGTGGAGGGCGGCGGGCTTGTCGGTGAACATGGTCTGAAAAAGCGTGGTTAGCGGTGGGTTGAAGGGAGGAGGGATGGATGCTGCGCACGGCCGAGGAGCCCAGGGCTCCGATTGCGTAGACGAAGGCGTCCGAGACTTGGTGCCATTGCTTCCCCGACGAGCCGCGGGACGGCAGGTTCTCTCTGATGGACTGGAGGGCTTTTTGGCGGATGGCCCAGTGGCTTATCCGCCATCGCGGACACGGGCTGATGACCTCGCGCAGACGGGCCACTTCGGCGAGGAAGACCAGGAGGCAGGTTTCGTCCGAGGCCATGACGTTCCAGAGCGTGTTGCTGCGTCTTGTGACGATGGTCTGGTCTTTGTTCCGACTCCGGATGAATTTGTCTTTTTGCTTGGGATCAGCTTGGTGTCGATTCCTTGGTGGAGCCGGCGTAATACGTACCATCGGTGAGTGGAGGGGCGCCAGGATAGTTGTCGAAATCTGAGGCTGCGTCAGCTACCCAGGAAGCCACGACATGTATGATGTGGCCTTACAGTAGGTGAAGATGTCATGCATGCCCGCGAAGGTCCCAACGGGAAGGGAGTTGAATGGATCTGCAGCCGTCACACTCGCGCCCTGCAGCGGGCTTTGCGCATTGTGGATCCGAGCAAGCGCAGATGATTCGGCGGGATGGTCTGCACGCTTTTTGCCTTTCTTTTTCTCGGGTTTGCGGCCCTGCAGAGTCCGGCGGCGCCTGGCTTCGTGGGTGGCGAACGAGACCTGGGCGCGCATCTCGCGTCTCTCCTGACGGCTTTTAGGGGCTGTGACATCGACGAATAGTAGCGTCGACGGCGGCGGCGCCGTCCCGCTCGAACTGAAGGCCGGGCGCGCGCCTCGCGAGAACGGGGCGCCGTCGTCTGGTGCCATCGTTTCTTCGGCGGTGTGGGGCGGGGTCGCCTCTAGAGTTGTATGCTTAAAGTCACGCTCATCGTTGGGGGTGGGGGCCGAAACAGGCCTGAAGCGAACTAAGGATGATAACTAAGCTGCTTAAATCCCGGAATATACCCATCCAGTGGGCTAATTGGCCGAAACTGGAAGGTGACTACGACGGGGGAACTTCGCAGAATCAGTCATCATCGCCGCCTTGCTGTCCATTTTTACCTTTCTGTGGTCAGCATTTACTCGGGTCTCCCAGTTCAAGAAAAATTTATGGTTACATCCGGCCGTAGGAGTTGTTTCCGGCGGCCGGCTAAATGCCATTCATACAACATGGGTGAGATTCCTCGGTACTTGAAATAGATGTTAACTTCCGGCTCTTCGCATGTAAAACCTCAAATCCATAGTCTGGTTGAAGTGAAATTTGTACCATATCTCACGCAAAGCATATGGAAAAGCGCAAAAAGATGACTTCATCATCAAATTCAACACATATACCCACAATAAACCGTTTATCAATGCTCACCCTCACTTCTTGCGTCTCCACCATCTCTCGCTGTCCGTCTTTGTATTCCCGTTCACTGGCTCTTTGCTATTCTCGCCCGTATCGCCGCTAATGACATTTTCGTATGTTCGTGGAGGCCGTGACAGCATTGGGTGAGCACTATCAGATACGTCGAGCATAGCAAGCACTTCTCCCCTCTCGGTCACGGGGTAAGAGCTGTCTGTCTCGGACCATGTGTCGAGTCCCAGCTTTCCGTGAGCAAGACGTTGCAGCTAAAGCGTGTCACTCGCCACCCGATCCATTCGGCTCCGCTATGTTTTGAGCCGCCGTGGATAAATGTCATTGGCACTGCACCGGCTGTCGTCTCCACGGAGTCGTAGAGATACCCCCAAAAAAAATACCGTTGTTGGTCGCTGATTGAGAGATTCGTCGTGTATCCCTGTGTTTTTAAAGGCGCGCACTCAGTTAGCTGACGGTATACGAACCTACCCTCTTTAGGTTCATTCATCCCAAGATGATAATGGCTGTTCAGATAACCGGTATCTAGTTGTACGTTCCTATTCTGTGATCTGCAGATACTTTCGTCGAACGGGCACGTCACGTTCGGAAGAGGCAGATTGGAGTTGGTGAATCTCTGCGTCATATGGGCCGGCGAAGACGTTCGGGGAGCTTCGTACGGCAGTGAGCGCAGCGATGCGGAACCGTCCTTTCGAGAGGTCTAAAAAGAGATATATCGGACTGTTTCTGGAACACTCTCAGGTTGGAGATCTTGTTTGCATTCCTTTTGGAAGCCATGTACCGTTTGTCATTCGGAGGAAGAGCCAAATGTCGTTTCAGTTGGTCAACAGCAGTAGGTACTTTAGTCATATGAGCTGAGTATAAAGAGACCCCAGGGTCGCCTGCTTTCCTTCGCTCACTACGATGCCAATTCAACACTCAATATTGTCACCCTCTCCAACACGTTTGTATAGATAAAGAACGAGCCGAAGCGTTTCACTTTCATGGCGAGACGTTGCAATTTCCCTTGGCCTCGATATCTACCAAATTCTGACGAACCGTCGAGAAGGAGGACGAAGATATGTTACAAGTCGGTGACCAGCTCGGTATTGACCGGGTAACGAGGTTATCATGCTGCTTACTTGAACCTTGATGTCTTGGCGGTCCACGTCGTAAGGAAGCGCAGCAACTTACGGAAAAGGAAGCAGCTCGTGCGCACTTGCACCCGTGATATTTAAGACGTAAAGATCTCAACCTTTCCGGCCCTCTCCCCCAAGCACCGCCAACCCGACTCGCACAACCACGCAACCGGTGTTTTCCCATCACCAACCAAGGTCATCATCGCCGTCACAAGACTCACGCCAGCACAGCACCTCTCACTCACTTCAAAACCCCATCCACCCTCACTCTCTTCCCAAAACCTTCTCTTCACCGCAAATCCTCGACTTCACAAACATCCATCCTCCATCCGTCCGTCCTTCCCTCCTCTCCTTCCCTCTCTCTCTCACACACACACGGCTCCCTCTCTCAAATGTCTACCCACGACGACACCACCTCACCACTTCCACCACCTCCGTCCACCACCACCTCACCACCACCGCCGCCCACAACCACCACCATGGGCGTCGCACAAAGTGTGCTCCACTCACCCACCACCACCACAGACACCCCAACGGCAACGCCCGCACCAGCGCCCGCACCAGCGCCCGACATCACCGGCGCAGCAGCAGCAGCAGCAGAACCGCAAGACCAAAAACAAAAGCAAGAGCAAGAAGAAGAAGACGAAAAAGAAAAAGCGCCAGAGCAACAACAACAGCCCTCCCAGCAGGACCAGGCCGAAAAACCCAAGCCTCCATCCACCCCTCTGCCATTTCCCCCTCCTTCCTCTTTCACGTCGTCGTCGTCTTCATCGTCGTCATCGCTGTCGTCGTCGTCGATAAACGCGTGGCGAGACGAGCAGGAAAGAGAGAAGAAGGCGCGTCGGGAAGACATCGAGAGCAGAAGCTCGACGCCGACGGTTGAGGAACATATGGCGATGAAGATGAAGGCGAGGGCGATGCCACCGCCGCCGCCGCCACCGCCGCCACCATCGTCGTCGTCGTCGACGAAGATGATGGTCATGGGGAGGAGGATGATAAGTCGTGGGACTGCTGCTGCTGCTGCTGCTTCTTCTGCTGCGGCGGCGGCGCCACTACCACCGGTCCCGGCAGACGACCCGGTGCGGGTCGGGAGGCCGAGCTCGTCGAGGGCGGTCGAGGTGCGCATACCAGCACCGCCACCACCACGACCACCACCAGCGCAGCCGGCACCGGCGGCAGCGAAGAGCGAGCGGGTGCAGATGAGGCGGAGAAACGGGTACACGGAGTCCCGGAGCGGCGTCGGTTGGAGGCAGCAGGCGCAGGCGCAACAAGCCGGATCGGGGTCGACGGCGGCAGCGGCGGCGGCAGCGGCAGGCGTCGTCTCGGGGACGACCATCTACCATACGAGACGTCCGGGTCCTGTCGATTCGTTGGCGGCGACGGCGATGGCGACGACTGGTGCGTTCAACCATCCCGGAACGATCGGTCGAGGTGGAGGTGGAGGTGGAGGTGGAGGCATCACTGGGAAGAAGAGGGATTGGGCCACCGTATCCGCGTCCGCGTCCGCGTCCGCGTCCCCCTCTCGTTCCGCCTCTCCATCCGCCCGGTCTTGCTCGCCGTCGGCGTCTCCTGGGCCCGGCGCGGCACGACGACCGGTCGAGAAAAGGCAGAAAGTGGATCGGGATCGGGATCAGGATCGGGCGGCAGAGCAGCAACAACAGCACACCGTCATCGCTCAGCCACCGCTGCCACCGCCGGCGCCGGCCCAAACCATTGCCGGAAGAGGCCTCATCCCACGCATCCGAAAGCTGCTCGTGGAGGCCGAGACGCAGGACAAGGAGCTCGAGGGCTGGAAGGCGCGGTGCAGGGAGCTGGAGAAGACGGTCAGGAACCAGCAGACGATCCTGGACACGTACCGCGAGAGAGGCGACGACGACGACGACGAAGGGGGAGGGGCGTCGGACGGGGACGAAGTCGTCAACTATGGGAGGGTGGCGGGGCAGCTGGAGCGCAAGAACGCCAAGCTGGAGCGGCAGGGCGAGCTGGTCAACCGGCTGTCCAGGGACAAGGCCGCGCTGAAGAAGGCCGGCACCGAGCTGAAGAAAGACGTCGCGAGGCTGCACAAGAAGGTCCAGCAGGGGGTTGAGCGCGAGGACGCGTTGGGGGTGAAGATTGAGGCGCTGAAGGATGAGGGAAAGGAGCTTTCGGCGGAGAAGAAGGAAGTGAGCAAGGAGCTTACGGCGAAGAAGAGGGAGGTGGAGTCCCTGAATAAGAAGCTGCAGACGTCGGAGAAGAAGGTCAAGAAGACCGAGGAGAACCTGGCCGCCACTCAGAAGGAGTCAGATGAGTGGAAGGAAAAATCTCAAAAAGCCTTCAAGGCAGGCAAGACTGAAGTGACGGCTAACAAGAAAAAGATTGCCGAATTGACGAAGAAGATTGAGAGATTGGAGAAGGAGGTTGCAGCTGAGGGCAAAACCACCGAGAAACTCAAAAACGATCTGGAATATACGAATGAGAGGCTTCAGAAGGCGAAAGACAAGAGGACTCCCTGCGAGCTATGCACCAACAAGATGTGGGCTGCAGCGCTGCATCTCACCCTACAGGCCTGCGAGGACCGGGATGATGGCCGGGACGTCTCGTTGAGTGTCCTTCACCGTACCATCAAAGACCTGGCCAAGAAGTTCCCCGAGATCGAAAGGAACCGAAAAGCGGGCCGCGCTATCATCGCCAAGGTACCACATTACTTTGAACAGAAACCCGCTCCGGATGAATCCTCGGACAACCACGCTTCCGCTTCCGCTTCGGGCGAGGCAGCTGTGTCAGGCGGACTCTGCGCAATGTGCAGCAACGAAGAGGTGATACAGGCGCTCTATTGGGTCATTGAGGCCTGTCAGTACCCAGAGCAATCCAGCTGGTGGCACCCCGAGCTCATGAAGCACATGTACGCCTGGCATTCTGCATATTCGGGGCTTATAGAAAGGTGCCTGGCTGGCTGCAATGCGGTGCGTCCCATTGACATAGCCGATGATGAGGACGAAAATGAGGAGCAACAAAACGATGAAGAGTCCCACCCCCTTCCGGAAAAGACCATGGAGGAGAAGATCCGGGAGAAACACTACCACTACTACATTCTCCTCGTTAGAGTACAGCAGACGGTGCAGGTCTTCGAAGATGCAGGAATGCCGCTCGCCGAACTCGGTGGGGCATACAAGAACCTGAAAGCCGAGCTGGACAGGCGCAAGGAGGATGGCACTAGTCTATCCGCCATGCAAGATCGGCTGGACCTGGGCCAGGCATGCCTCGAAGAGCAGGTGGCATATTGGGCGGAAGGTCGATCTGTGGTGAGCGGGGACGCGGTCGATTACACGCCGTTGGCCGTGGGACTTCCCGACAAGCTCCAGGCGCTGCGAGAAGAGTTGGAGGAGAAGAAAAGGGAGGTTTCGGGTATTCTGGCTCGGGCCTCGGATGCTCAAGCCGATGTCGAGGAAGGCATCCCTTATGCTCAATTCAAGAACGAGATGGAGAAATTTGCAGACCCGTTGCGAGAGCGGTACGGAGCCCCGGAGATGCTGCCTGGTATTCCGGTCAAGCGTCCGGGTTGGATACTTCCGCCAACGAATATGCAACCAGACTCACATGGCAACACGGGGCAGGTCAGCACAGCTGTTGAGCTTGACGAAGGTGGCGGCGAGGCAGTGCGGGAGGGATCTCTTGGAAGCTCTTCAATGGAGATGGAGGAAGTAAGCAGCCCACCGCCCGCGCGGGAGAGACGCCAGCTGACCGACGACGTGAAGGATATCGATTGCGATCGTGATGGGACCCAAGCCATGGACGAACGACTCTTCGATGCGAGTCAGGAAACAGTGGACAGCCTGCTCGCCCTGGGTGGAGTCCGCGGTTGCTGAGGCCCACGATATATGCACATCTACATCATTTAGCAGTCAGACACAAAAGTGGTTTTCAATGAATGCGAGAATGTGCACATCCCAGGGAGCGAGGAGCGCCGCTTTCCTCGATGGGGCCACTGCGGAGAGCAGCGAGGTTCGGGGCGCGTCGATGGCCCGGCGGCGGACAGTGCAGGGCTCTGGCGTCGGCGGCACGGCGGAGGTCGCGGTGATGATGATGTAGCTGAGGGTTGTGCGCATCGCGACACCCCTGCCGACGACGTTCGGAGCCAGCCTTAACCGAGGTCCTCGAGCCTCGGCCTGACCCTAATGGGCTTAGCGGCTGGTCCCACTGCGCCTTCCCCACACTCTCGGCGCCCGTCACCAACAAAGTCCCCGGGTCCACGGTGCTTACATCTTGCAATCTCTCTCCTCCCCTCTCCGGCCTGCTCCGCCGCCTGCTTTAATTCCTATCCCCCTCCCCACGCGCCATATACCCTTGGTTCATTTCGTCTCGTTTCCTGCGCCTAGCTTCTAGATTCTAGATTATTTGCGCAATGGTCTTCCACCCTCCGCCATGGGTTCCGCAGCTTCCCTTCGACCCGCCGGACTCGGTCTCCATCTATGATTTCCTGTTTGACGAGAACTTCGGTCGCCATCCCCTGGGCTACTCTCATGCCCCATTCACGTGCGGCATGACCGGAAAGGAGTACTCGGCATTGGACGTCAAAGACCGCGTGGAAGCTCTTGCCCGCGGCCTTTCCAAAGAACTCGGCTGGAAGCCAAACGACGGCACCGAGTGGGACAAGGTCATTGGTGTTTTCAGCGTCAACACGGTATGCGCTGCCGAAAACCCGACCAGGGACTGGGCTAACTGTTCCAGATTGACACCCTCACGCTCGCATGGGCGACGCACCGTCTTGGCGGAGTCCAGACGCCTGCAAACGCCGCTTACTCGGCGCCTGAGATCGAGTACCAGCTCAAGGACTCGGGCGCAAAATGTCTCTTCACCTGCCTTCCCCTGCTCCCTACTGCCCTCGAGGCCTGCTCCAAAGCCGGCATCCCCAAGAACCGTATTTATATCCTGGACGTGCCCAAGGAACTCACCGGTGGAAAGTCCGCCCCCAGCGAGTACAAGACGGTCGACCAGTTGATCCA
The DNA here is from genome assembly GCA_021495925.1 of Diplodia intermedia. Classification (NCBI taxonomy): domain Eukaryota; kingdom Fungi; phylum Ascomycota; class Dothideomycetes; order Botryosphaeriales; family Botryosphaeriaceae; genus Diplodia; species Diplodia intermedia. Next base: position 34,066 of record JAKEKT010000151.1, on the reverse strand, counting down.
GGACGGCCTTAACGCGCCAGCATTGGAGAAGCTGCATTGGGCCGAGGGCGAGGGCGCCCGCCGTACCGCATTCCTGTGTTACTCCAGCGGGACCTCGGGTCTTCCCAAGGGTGTCATGATTTCGCACAGGAACGTCATTGCCAACACTCTCCAGATCAAGACGTTCGACAAGAGCTGCCGAGACAAGAAGATCCCGCCTGGAACACAGAGCGACTACACCGAGACTGCCCTCGGCCTGCTTCCCATGAGCCACATCTACTGCCTGGTCGTCATCTGCCACGCCAGCGTGTACCGCGGCGACCGTGTTATCGTTCTCCCCAAGTTCGAGTTCAAGCCGTACCTGGAGGCCATCCAGCGCTTCAAGATCAACTGCCTCTACCTGGTCCCGCCCATCATCATCATGATGACCAAGCAGAAGCAGATCTGCGACCAGTACGACCTCAGCAGCATCGACGCCGTCTTCACGGGCGCGGCGCCGCTCGGCGAGGAGACGGCGGTGGAGCTCAGCCAGGCGTATCCGAAGTGGGTCATCCGGCAGGGCTACGGCCTCACCGAGACCAGCACCGTCGTGTGCTCCACCATCGACCACGACGTGTGGTTCGGCTCGTCGGGCTCCATCCTGCCCGGCATCGAGTGCAAGCTGGTCACGCTCGAGGGCAACGAGATCACCGGCTACGACCAGCCGGGCGAGCTGCTCGTCAAGTCGCCCGCCGTCACGCTCGGCTACCACAACAAGCCCGACGCCACCAAGGAGACGTTCCACGACGGCTGGATGCGCACCGGCGACGAGGCCGTCGTCAGGAAGTCGCCGCTGGGCTTCGAGCACATCTTCATCGTCGACCGCATCAAGGAGCTCATCAAGGTCAAGGGTCTCCAGGTGGCGCCGGCAGAGCTGGAGGCGCACCTGCTCAGCCATCCGTACGTCAACGACTGCGCCGTCATCCCCGTTCCGGACGACCGGGCTGGCGAGGTCCCGAAGGCCTTCATCGTGAAGTCGCCCAAGGTCGGGTTGGAAGAGAGCGACCGCATGGTGGCCAGGACAATCGAGAAGCACGTCGAGGAGCACAAGTCCCGCCACAAGTGGTTGAAGGGCGGGGTCGAATTCATCGACGTTATCCCCAAGAGCCCAAGCGGGAAGATTCTGAGGAGATTGCTGCGGGACAAGGAAAAGGACAAGAGGAGGGCTGCGGGTGCCAAGTTGTAGAGGCGCACCACTGTAGATGGAACCTGGAGAGGGCGCAAATCTAGAGCGGGCCATCTCCTTTTAATACTATGAAGATTTGCTTTGTCGCTGTTGGGTTCCTCATCCAGATGCTCGCTGATTTAAGCGTTCCCCTGTTCCCGGCGCAGTTGGATTAGAGTAGCGCTTGGCCTTTGTTTATCGCGAGACGAAACCAATCATTCTTGAGGAACCATGACGAGTACCATCAGCCTTTCGTCCTTGGCCGGCACGGTATGGAAAACATGCCTGCACCCGGCTTAGGACCGCACTTGAAGCCGAGGTCATGATTCCCCTCCACACCTACGTAGGTCCAGGCGTCTGAAGCGTTCTCGAAGGCTACAGAATGATGATGCGTGACGTAAGCGCGCATTGCCCCGCCCCCGCGGCTTGGATTTTTGCGCGCGGCGGAAACGAAAAATAATCCCCGCCGCCAATTTCTAAGCACCACCACCACCGCCCTACAAAACATTCCTCTTCGCCCTCACGATACCCCCGTTGCCCGAGTGCACTGTATATCCCTTTTCACAACAATGGCTTCGCACCACGATCAACCGCCGCAGCAGCCCGAGGAGGAGGGCGTCGACATGCTGGACCCCGAAGATGCCGAGGAAATCGTCGCCGACGACCCTGACGCTCTCATGGAGTCGGACGACGAAGCCGACGGCGGCGCGCCTCTGCAGGAGATCCAGATGGAGAACGACAGCGTCGCGCACTTCGACCTGCACAAGGACAGCATATTCACCATCGCCCAGCACCCCAAGCACTCGTACATCGTGGCAACCGGCGCCGGCGACGACGTGGGATACATATTCGAGGTGGCGGTCAAGGAGCAGCCGCGGCCGCCGCTGCCCGCCAGCTGGTCGGGCTCGCAGGACGGCGGCATGCCGCCGGAGCGCGCGGGCCTGAAGCAGCTGTTCAAGCTGGACGGCCACACGGACTCGGTCGCCGCCATCGCCTTCACCCAGCCCGCGGGCGAGTACATTGTGTCGGGCGGCATGGACGGCAGGCTGCGCGCCTGGCGCGACACGTCGAGCGGCGCGTGCATGGCGTGGAAGTTTGCCGGCGAGGCGCAGGAGGTCGAGGAGATTGCGTGGATGGCGCCGTGCCCGCACCCGGACTACCCCAACACCATCGCCCTCGGCGCCTCGGACGGCTCCGTCTGGGTCTACTCGATCAACGCCGCGGACAAGGAGTCCCCGCTCACCATCGTCCAGGCCTTCTACCTCCACACCGGCCCCAGCACGGCTGGCGCGTGGACGCCGGACGGCAAGCTTCTGGCCACCGTATCCGAGGACGAGTCGTTCTACGTCTGGGACGTCTTCGGCGAGGCGGCGGGCGCGGGAATCACCAACCCTTCGGCGGGCCAGGCCGTCGTCGGCCTCACCGGCGAGGACGAGCGCTTCAGGGTCGAGGGCGGCCTCTACAGCGTCGCCATCGCGCCCAACGGGGCCTTCGCCGCCGTCGGCGGCGCCGAGGGCCACATCCGCATCGTCGGCCTCCCGCGCATCGGCTCGGACGCGTCGGCGACGAGCGGGGCGCGCGGCGCGGGCGCGCGCGGCAAGGCCGCCGGGGGCAAGCAGGCGGGCGGGCCCAAGGGCGGGGCCGGCGCGGCGACGGGGCAGGCGGGCGCCATCCTGGCCAGCCTGCAGACGCAGCAGGACAGCGTCGAGACGATCTCCTTCTCGGCGCCGCCGCTCACGCTCATGGCGGCCGGCAGCGTCGACGGCTCCATCGCCCTCATCGACACGGCGCATCGCTTCGCCGTCCGCCGCCACATCCAGCAGGCGCACTTCGACGAGGAGACGGAGACGGAGCAGGCCGTCATCAAGGTCGAGTTCGTCAAGCCGTCGCCGGCGCAGCAGCAGCAGGCCCCCGGCGCCTCCCCCGCGGCGGCGGCGCAGGCGGCGCCGGGTACGTGGTTGCTGACGAGTTGCGGCAACGACGGCGTCGTCAGGCGGTGGGACGCCCGTGGCGGCACCGCGGCGGCGAACCGGGGGCTGGTCGGCGAGTGGAGGGGCCACAGGGGCGGCGGCGAGGGAGGCGGTGTCATGGGTTTCGTGCAGGGCGCCGGGGACAGGGTCGTCACTGCTGGTGACGACGGCGTGTCGCTGGTGTTCAACACGCCGATTGCTTGAGGGGTTTTTATGACGTGTGTTTTTTTTTTCGCTGGAGGGGCGTTTGATGGGTTCTTCAAGATTAGACGAGGGACGGTTCGCTTAGTATTGCAACAGTAGTGGAGGATGGGTAGTTTGAAAGAGGTGTACATCCAGGCATGAACAACTGGGGGGAAGTAATCTACCAAAGAAAAAAAAAGTTGCGAGAGATGACCAAATAACACCTCGATCGTTTTCCAACTGTTCTCAGTAGTGAATCGACCTCAAACTTCGCTCACTATGATACGGCACCATACGTTCTCCACACCACCTGGCACGCTCGCCACGCCGACGTCAGTTCGCGGGCAGCGGGCGGCGCGGGGTGCTCAGTTCCGCGCCAATCCCCGCGCTCTTGGCAGGCACCGCGATGCAGGCGCATACGTCAGCGCTCGACGAGACGTGAGCCAACTTACCAGAGCGAGAGATTGCGACCACTTCACCACAGGGGGGGAACGCTCTTCGCTTGACGCTTCCTGCCGCTCACGTACGGATCGTCGCCCCGTTCGGTGGGGCGACGTTCGGTGAGCTTATATACATATATCACTTCATCCATACTCACACTGATCCCCTGCTACTGTTGTAATTTTGCTCTCCCTGCGCTGCCTTTGTTTTTCCCCCTCTCTCATCGTGAAAATCGAGCGAAACGCGAATATGCCGACCATCTACTACGAGCCGTCTGTTTGCAACTGCGACGGCGTTGATTACTCAAAGGCCGACATCGAGAACGCCGCCTCGCTGGCGCTCGAGCTCGCCAAGAAGGGCAGGACGATAGGTATGGTGTCGACACTTTCACGAATCTCTATTTAACCCTCCTTCCACGAATTGATGCCGGACGCCACCCGGGTGGGCATCTCGTGCAAGTCTACACATGGAGTCCTTTTTTTTGTACACATTATCCGCGAAGCCGACTCTAGTCTCTACATACATCCAGAATTATATCAAGTCGAACACCGGCGGCGGGTCGGTACCTTTCCACCTACATCCAACCGCCGCGCCTTCCAGCGCCCCCGCCCAGTACACACAAACATCCAACGCAACCGCAACAACCATCATCGGCAATCCCCCAAAGCTAACGCCCAATCCCCCCGCTGCAGGCAACGACAAATACCCCCACATCCACAACAACCGTGCGTAACATCACCCAACCCAACCCAACCCAATCCCCTCTTCCCCCCAAAATCACCACCACCACCGACTGACCACCACCGACTGACCACCGCCGCCCACCGCGACCAACAAACAAACAGGCGACCGCTTCGACTTCCCCCACGCCTCGCTGCCGTACCTCGAGTTCCCCCTGCTGCAAAAGGGCAAGACGTACGACGGGCGCTCGCCGGGCGCCGAGCGGGTCGTCATCGGCAGCGTCGCCGACGACTTCGGGTCGGCCGTGTACTGCGCGTGCGTCACGCGGAGCGGGGAGGGGGAGGAGGACCAGGGCGGGGTTGTGTTTGCGGCGTGTAAGGATGATTCGGTGAATCCGAGGGGGAAGGGCATGCTGCCGACGGAGGGGAAGGGCTTGGTGGGGGGGATTGGGGGGTGATGGTGTGGCATGGCATGGCGCTGGCGGGCCGGGTGACGGCGTAGATAGGTAGTCTGGGTAGCTTGGGTTTTTTCAATGGGTTTGAGTGAAGAGTTCCTGTCGTCAGTTAGTTCGGGTGAGTGGGCCAGTTGGCGTCCGTCCGTCCAGCTGGTGTCTGCGACTGCGAATGGTGACGGAGGCTCCTGCCCCAGAAGTGAATGGACCCTGTGCGCTCCTTCCCTCTTGCCGCACCCGCCCACCGCGCTCCTTCCTCTCTTGCCCCGTCCTCATGGCAACGGGGCGCTCAAGTGACCCCGTGGCGCCCGCGGTCACTCCCGCCGCTTCGACGCCTATATAAACCCTCTCTTCTTCGCCTCGCCACCAAGCCCTCTTTTCTTCCCTCAAGCAACACTTGACTCTTTGACCTACGGGCTTGGATCGAGTGCCAGCTTCCCCAGCACCCAGCACCCGCAACACATTTGCTTTTTTCGTCTCCTCCCCTCAAGCACTTTCAGCACCTGACCTCCACTTCACTTCACCTTGTTTGCTGTTTCCGTCGTTTTTCTCCAACTTCACTTTTCCGGTTCTTTCTTGCCTCAGCTCGAGGTGACGCCCGGTGATGATTGATAGAGATTAAATTCGACCGCAATGGCAGCCGACGACAACCCCGGCTTAGAACACCGATGGGCGAGTTGCCAATGAGAACAAAACCGAGATATCTGAGGGCCGATCGAGCTTTTACATAGTCTTTTCTTTGATGATCGAACAATTGAGCATGTTTCACTCTGCATTTTTCTTGCCTGCTCGCCTGATTGATGCCTCTCGCCTTGCTGCAGTGATGGTGCTTTCCAGGCGTGGTGGTGAGGTTGATGTGGAATATACGCTGCGTCACCTGTGGAACGAACCTCTGACATGAGGAAAGGCTGGGTCGGATGCACGATTCTTTTCTGATCCATAAAATCATTGGATTATTTCTTTCTGTTCAAAGGCTACCTACGCCGGTATGCCGATAATAAGCAAGGAGTGGTCTGATAGCTGCGCCGATTGCGGCACAGCCGTATCAAAGAACTGAGAGGAGATCCCCACCAAACTCCTCCATCCCGCAATCCTAGTCTACAAATAGCTGTACGGTCATACAACATGATACACATGGTCGCGTCGGTGGGTTTACAACATGTTCCTGCGCCAATGCTTCGTAGCCAGCGTCTCGATCTCGGGCACTTCGACCGGTCCGCGCGCCTCGCCGCCCTCGGCCGCTTCGACAACCGCCTCGCCGACCAGGTCCGCCTTGAGCGGCTTCGTGCCGCCCGCGCCCATCAGCCAGGTCAGACGGCCGCCGACGGCGCCGTTGACCAGGGCGGCGGCGCCCGTGGCCGCGGCCAGCGGGACGGTGAAGCCGCGCGACGAGTCCCACATGAAGGGCGCGCGGATGAAGACGCTGCGCATGAGCGGGAACTCCGAGGCGATGGTCGACTCGGCCTCGCGCTTGGTGGTGATGTAGCGCTTGGGCAGGACGGGGGCGCCGGCGGCGGCCGAGATGTAGATGAAGGCGGGCACCTTGTGGGCGGAGGACTCTTTGGCGAGGAGGATGGCTGTGATGGGGGGATCCGAGTCAGTCAATGGCCCACAACGTGACCGGTCGACGACGGTGCGAAGATGAGGGCATCATTACCGGAATCGCGATTCATCAGCTCGTACGTGAGCTGGCCGTCCTTCTCCTGCGGGCGCAGCTCCTCGCCGGGCTTGCGGTCGAGCGGGTTCTGGCTGCCCTGCTTGGTGGCGGAGAAGGCGCGCGACAGGCCGCTGAACGGCGACTCCTTGCCCTGCAGCACGCCCTTGTAGTCGGCCTCGAGCAGGATGCCCATGCTGTGCACGACGGCGTCGGCGCCGTCCAGCTCGGCGGCGTACTCGTCCGGATTGAGCACGTTGGCTCGACGCCATTGGACGTTCGCGGCCCACGAGGGGCGCTCAGCCGAGGCGCTGACGCTCGACCATGTGGGCTCGCCGGAGCGGCTGTTCAGAGGTATACGTGTCAGTTTTTGTGGTTTGCGGTCGGGAGCTGGATGCGGGCTGAGGCGGTCAGGAGGCGGGCGGCGGCGCTTGACGGCGGCGGCACGTCATGCCTAAGCGGGGGGAGGGGCGGCAGGGAGTCGAGGGGTCAGGGAGTCGCGGGGCCGGCGACGCGTCGATGGGGGCATTGGGGAGCGAGGAGAGACGGGGTGAGGAGCGAGGAGCGAGGAGGGGCGGAGGGGCGGGAGGAGGGTGTCGGGGAGTCGACGTGCCTGATGGAGGTCACGGCCCAGCCGCGGTGGACGGCGGCCTTGCAGATGCGTGAACCTGTGGGAGCGGGCCGTCAGTCGTGGCTCTGAGTCTCGGCGGTGGAGCAGCTCATGGCTGCGCGTGGTTTAAAGCAAGCACGTACCAAGGAAGCCATTGCCTCCGCACACCACTATCTTCCTCGCAGTCGACGACGCCATTGTGTTGTTGTTGTTGTTCCGGGCGGCCTGCGAGCTCCACGCCTTTTCTAGAGAGCTCCAGATCGCAGCGCCGCATCCTGACCTCATTGGAGCGCCAAGCATGCCGTCGGAAACACCACAGCCCTCGCTGCACCACCACCAAGCCCCCCAGCCCGCGCTGCCCGCCCAGCAGCACGCGTCCGACGCGTCGAGCAAGCCCGCCCTCGCGTCGCAGGCCTCCTCCGCCGAGCCTGCGCATCCGCGCTCTAGTGCAGGCAATGGCGTAGCCGACAGCCCGCGCCCGCCGCACGACTCTTCGATCGCAACCTCGAGCAGCGCCCAGCCGCCCGCCCTCGCCCCGTCCAGCAATCCACCGCCCGCCCAGGACCCTGCCAGACGCGCCGACGCCCACGGTACGCCGCAGGCCGCCTCGCCCGCGCCCCGCGCCCACACGCCCGCCTCCATCGCCGCCCAGCACGCTGAAAAATTAGACTCCGCCGCCCCCAGGCACAAGCGCAGCAGCTCCTCCGCCCGCCCGACGCCCTCGCGCACCCCGACCGCCCAGAGCAGCATCCCCATCGAGCTCATCCCCGCCGAGCTGCGCGGCGACTTTGCCCCCGGCGTGTGGGAGCCTGCCAACCAGAAGCGCCGCACCCACAGCCGCAACGTCTCGCTCGCCGAGCCCAAGTCGTCCGACGACGAGGACACGGCGCGCAACCGCCGCAAGAGCTCGCACCCGCTCTCCCAGACCAGCGGCTCCGCCGGCCGCAAGCGCAGCGCCCCGGAAACCACCACCCTCCCGCACCGCGCCAGCAGCGGTGGCGTCGGCGACGACAGCAGCACCGCCTCTGCGCGCAAGAAGACGACCGCCCAGCACCAGCACCACCACAGCCACAGCACCAGCGCCGCCCCGCACCACCACCACCCGCCCGCCGCGCGCCACCAGCACGCCCAGTCGCTCCCGCACATCGACACCTCGGCTCCCCCGAGCGCCCGCCACCGGCGCACCGCCACGCTCAATTCGACCCCCACCACGCCCTACACAGCCATGGTCGGCCTGTCGGACAAGAAGCGCGTCAAGGGCGTGAAGATCACGCGCGCCTTCCGCATCGGCTCCGAGGCGTGGAAGCTGGACGAGAAGAACAGGCCGCCGGGCATCCCCGAAGACCACACGACCGGATGGCGCGTGTACGTCGAGAACGTGGACGGCGGCCCGGACATGAGCACCTGGCTGAACAAGGTGCAATTCAGCTTGCACGAGACGTATCCGAACAACAAGAGGAGTATGTGCCACGCGATATATAAAAACTTTTGAGAGAAAAAGCCGGACTGACGCTGATCGATTTCCCCAGTGATCGCCAACCCGCCCTTCGAGGTCCGCGAGACGGGCTGGGGCGGCTTCACCGTCGAGATCCGCCTCTACTTCCAGCCCTTCGTCGGCGAGAAGCACGCCGTGCGCTCGCACTACCTCTACCTCGAGCCGTACGGCCCGCCCGAGATCGCCGAGCGCCAGCGCAACGCCAACCTCGTCAAGGCCGAGATCCTCGACTTCATCGAGTTCAACGAGCCCACCGAGGTGCTCTACGCCGCGCTCACGGACGAGGAGCGCCAATGGCCGCCCGAGGGAACCGGCAGAGGGAAGGGCAAGGGCGCGGCGGCCGCCGCCGCGCAGGCCGCCGCGCAGAGGAAGGCCGCCGGCCAGGAGGACCGCAGCGTCGAGCTGCCCGAGCGCGGCACCGAGCGCAACCCCTACAGCAAGCAGATGGAGGAGTCGTTCATCCGGCTGTTCAAGCAGGCCGAGGTGGACGTGGACAAGCAGCTCGACGAGCTGACGAAGCGCAAGGAGAAGGTCGAGGCGAGGAGGAGGGAGTTGATCGCGAGCGGGGATCTGGATGTAGGGAAGAAGAAGAAATAAGTCAGTCATGGAGGCAGGCATGAGGCAGGTCGTGTGATGAAGGGGAAAAGAGAAGCATGTGTGTGTGTGTGGGGTTTGTTTATACCTTAAGACGCCGGTTATGATGGCTGAATGTTGTTGGGTTTTGAGGGTATCATTATGGCGGGGGTTCTTATTTTTACGCTTGGTAGGCTAGTACCACCAAGTACCTGGATTCGGCGTTTTCTTCTTGCTTGGGAAGGGAAGGAAGGTATGTATTATCACCATGATGGGAAGGGAGGACAGGGATATTCAGAGAAACCGTTTTCTATAAGACCGCTACCTGTTAAACAAGGACGAATAAAAAGTGTTTTCCAAGTTCGTACTGCCGCTGGTTTCGGACGCCGTGTGCAGCTGCCCCAACTTAACGTTCGACTACCATCAAAGCCCTTGATGAAATAAGCGTATACGACGGACACACTTACTACTGATCCGTTACAATATATCTCACATACGTACTAGTGAAGTATGATCTTTTCAGGCACCTACCTATCTCACGAAGAAAAAGGCCTGCCCATACCGAGCTTAAAAAATGGTATCTGCAATGCTCCTCCACACTACCCGACGATGCCACACACACACGCTCGCCCTCACCTGCGCAAACGCCGCAGCAGCAGCAGCAAACGACATCTCAGTTCCAACAACGCCATGGCTACGAATACAACCCGCCGTCCACAGAAGACGGATGCGACGAAGTGTAATTACACTCGAAAACTCGAGTCTAGGTACCAGGCCCCCCACCCCATCGTCCTGATGTGTCTATGTGTTACGGTTTGCAAAAACCCGAGGATGACTAACTTTTGAAAAAAAACGTTCTGCTTTCAATCATTGCCCCCCAAACGTCTGAAGGAGGAAACGAAAGCGTCCTTTTCTGGTTGGGAGATGAACGGATGGAAGGAAGGAAGGATATACTCCGATTTGCCCAAGCGGGTGGGTGCCGCGTATGATGTCAAATGATGTTCTCCATATAATACATGCCGCCACCGCGGCTCGGTTGAAGTGCCACTACCAAGTCCCTCCTATACGGCAGGAGAGGCTTTTTTCGCCAAAGGATATTTACAGGTTGAACTGAAGGGAAAAGAAAACCCCCCCAAAAAAAAAGAATATCGCTCAAACCCCCATCCCCCTCACCATCTCCAGCAAACTCGCCCCTTCTTCTCCCTCATCAAGCTGCTGCAGCTGTCCCCCGGCAACAGCAATGACGTCTTCCTCATCCAACCACGCCTGCTCGAGCGCCAGCGCGACGAGGTCTTTGACGGAGAACAAGCCGCTCTTGGCCCAACGGTCCGGATCGAGCAGCTTCTGGACCTTGCGCAGGATTTTTTCCAGCTTGCGGCGCTTGGCGGCGATGAGTTGTTGGGTGAAGGCGGCGGCGGGTTCGGCGGATGCTTCTTGTTCTTCTTCTTCTTCTTCTTTGATGGTGGAGGAGGAGGAAGGGGAGGGGGAGGCTTCGATGTCGTTTTCGTCGTCGTCGTCGGAGTCTGGAATGACGGTCGTCGTCCTCTTCCTGCTGCCGGCCTTGCTGCCATCCCTGCCGCTGGCCTTCTTCTTCTTCTTCTTCGTCGTCGTCGTCGTCTTCGTCTTCGTCTTCTTCGTCTTCTTCGCCTTCTCCGTCTCCCCCCTCGCCTTCCCATCCCCCTCCCCCTCCACCACCTGCTTCATCATCTCATGCAAGATGAAGTGCAACCACACCAGATTCGTCTGCGGGTGAAAGCCGACCCACGTCCTGCCCGACGCCAGCGCCTCGTCCCACCGGCCCTCGACGTCGGCGCGCGGGTCGTCCAGGAACATGGCGGCGCGCATGCAGCGGTACATGTCGTACTGGTACTCGACCTCGGCGTCGCCGTCGAACAGGGCGGGGTCCGCCTCCAGGTCGAGGAAGGCGATTTCCGACGCGTCCGGGTCCGGCGACGCGGCCGGGTGCGTCATCTGCGCGCGCGAGAGCGTGTAGTCGATGATGGTGCTCTCGAGGCCGGTGAAGTGCAGCTTGCGGGGGCCGATGTCGGTGACGGACGAGGGGGCGGCGATGGGGCGGTTGGCGTTGGCGGGGCGGATGCATATGTTGCCCATGTGGAGGTCGCGGTGCTGTTTTCGTTGACGCCGTTGTTAGAAAACGGGTGCTGTTCTTCTGGCTCGACACGATGATGATCGGACGACGATAACTCACCTCGAACCTGGCCTCCTCCTCGCCCTTGCCCAGCGCCAGCGCCACGCTCCAAAAGATGTCCCAGACGCCAAACACGCCGCCGACATGCTCCATCCTCACGTTCTCCAAATCGGTCCCGGCATCCTGCATCTCGATGACGGCCCACAGCTGGTCGTCGTCGTAGCTGCCCCGCGCCGCGGGGTCGGGAAATATACTCCGCTTCTCCTCCTCGCGGCCGTCGTTCCACTCCCTCCACGCCCGCGCAAACGACTCGGCCGGGCACCCCTTTAGCACGCGCACGTCGCGGAAGTTGGTGAAGCCGGGCACGTGCGCCATGCGCTGCAGCAGCCGGATCTCGCCCGCGACGCTCTCCACGCTGCTCATCCCCTCGATCTTCTCCTCGGCTAACCGCTCCGCTTTGGTTTTCCTCTTCTTCTTCGTCTTACTCCCGGCTCCCTTCTTTATCGGCGGCTTCAACGCAATTACCTTTAACACCGACTCGTCCGACGCGCTTAGCCCCACTTGCTCGCGGTCCCGCAGCGACAGCCGGTACACCTCGCCGTACGACGCCTCGGCGATCTTGGCGACGGAGAAGTACGGCGACAGCGCCGCGGCCCATTGGGAGAAGGGCGTGGGGGCCTTGCGGCCGTGGCGGTCGGCGCAGAGGCGGAGGAGGGGTTTGGTGTGCGCGACGAGCGGATCTGGAGGCGCGGAGGGCTTGTGGCTGTTGCGGGGGGTGACGAGGATGGAGGGGGATCTGCTGCGACGCTGGGTTGTGGTGGTGGTGGTGCCGGCGGGGAGGAGGTCGGCGGAGCGGGTGGGCTGCGGGCTGGATAGGGCGCGGGATCGTGGTTTTTGGTGGTGACTGTGCTCTTGAGGTGACGGGTGGAGGGCTTCGGGATTGGCGGGCTCGTCCATGGCGGTGCCGTCGTCGTCCAGACGGATGGAGGGAATGGCGCGTTTTCCTCGCCGACGTTTGCGCTCGCTTTGGGGAGTTTGCTCGGCGGGCGTTTGCTCGATGGGCGCGGCCTTCTTCTTTGGCAGCAGCTTCTTCATCCTCTGCGGTGTCTTTGGGACGACTGTTGCGGCGGGCTTCTTGGTTGCGCCATGGTCCAGCTTGCTCAGGTTCTCGGACCTGGCAGTGGGTGAGACGGCATTGCCATCAATGGCCTGCAGGGCTGCCCTGTCGCGCTTCTCCCTTTTAGACTTCTCCTTCTTGTCCCGCTTCTCCCTCTCTCCTATGTCCAGGCTGTCAAGGGTGGTTGTGATATTGTCGACGGCGTCGGTGGAAGCGGGCTTGGGATTGGGCGCGGCTCTGTCCGGGCTCGACCAGAGATCGGCGAAGGCGGAGTTCGCGTTTGGGCGCTTGCCGTATGTCGTCTTCACGCGAGCCATTGTGGGTGTGGAGCGAGCGTGGGCTGCGTGAGTCGAGTGCGGGAGGTCAGGGTAGTGCGGGCGAGAGCTTGCGCACAGCTTTCCCGCGTTGGCCCGGCGATTATCGATACGCCGACCTTCATCCCGACGTCATCCCTCCACCAGATGCGCACAACCCAACCCTCACCTGCATCATCACCGCGACCTGAGGTCCGCCGTGCCGCCGACGCCAGAGCCCTGCACTGTCCGCCGCCGGGCCGTCGACTCGCTCGCCCCGACTCTCGCTGCCCTCGGCAGTGGCCCCATCGAGGAAAGCGGCCCTAAGCCACCTGCCTGTCCGCTGCGAACTGCTGCTCCACCTTCGTTGCGTCCCTTCACCTGGGGGTGTCAGACCAAGGGCCGTTGCTGCTTAGGCCAATCCTAGCCCGGTATGCTGCATTCACTTCGCTTCACGATAGCCGTACCAATCGACCATGTTCCGCTGTTTCGCCGTCCGCGGTACAATGACACACAATAGCCATTGTTCCCGTTCATCAAAATCATTGACTCTTCATGCAATCCCACTCTCTTCTGACTGCAACCTCCACTTCGGCACCCGAACAGCTGCAACCCTTTCCTCGGCTCTGCTTCATCGTCCACGAACGCTGGTTGCCTCCCTCTCCACGAACGCTCGTTGCCTCACTCCAGCAACCGTTTTACTTGACTGCGCTCCGGCGCTGCCGCCGCTCACAACCCTGACACCAATCCAGTTCTATCCACCCTGACCATGGCCTCCCTCAGGGAGCTCACGAGCTTAGGTGCCGGTGACTGGAATTACGCCGGACTCGACCAGGATGCCAATCCCCTGCACTATTCGTCACGTCCGCGGAGGCGCCGCTCATCCCCGAAGCGAAATACCCCTGATGATGTTCCGCCCTCGTCCCCGCAGTCTTCAGCTCCGCCCCAAACCCCAACAGCACATACGCCACCTCAGTCCGCACCTTCGTCGCTGACAAGCCTTTCTGCCAACCATGATCCAAGCGAGAGTGAGAGTGAGTTGTCTTCAGTCCTGGATGTCAGCGACTGGAGCGACGAGAAGATATCCCCCAAGAAAAGGAAGCTTGATGTACCAGATGCTCGCCCAAGAAGGACTCGCAAGCCTACGCAGAAGGTTTTGGCAAATCGCGTCGCCGAGACTAACAAAAAGCCAAGGAAGAGGTCAGCCACCGCAACGGTTCTGAAGCTTGATGGTAAGAAGCTCTGGCAGTTTGACCCAAGCGCCGCCTCTGGTGAGCCCGCATCCTCGTCGCCGCCGACTGCTCCTGCTCCCGAATCGGTTCAAGCACAGGAAAAGCCTGCGTCCCCACTGCAGTCAATCGCCCCCGTTCCGGAATCAGCTCAGGCACGAGAAGAGCAGGATCAACAGCTTCAGGAGGTCCCCAGCTCCGTCTTCGCTGCAGCACCTGAAACCTATACTCCTGAAGATCGCGACTTGGAGGCCGACCCTGCGTTCCACGTCACCCCTCCCAGATCGAGTCGAAAACGCCCCCGGCCCAAGAAAACCGACAGCTCTCCCGCATCAATTACAGCAATCCTCAGCGAAGATAGTGGCGAAGATGTGGCTCCCGATCCGATCCCCGAGCATCTAGAGCATCTCGTCGAAGTCTCAAGGCAGCTGATGGAAATTAGCGGATGTCCCTTGGACGAGAAGCCGCCTCCCGTTGGTCAGCCTGAGGTCTGGGCTGATGCCCGTCAGGCGCTCTGCGAGTCTTTGCCCTACTTCCGAGCGTACCAAGGCGCTGGCTACTGTACGGGCGGCTTTGCATTCTCGTTCATGTTCGACAAGCAAGGATGTTCCCGTGATTACATGGACTCAGAGGTGGTAATTGCACGCTCTGGTGGAGGCCTGTCCCGAGACAAGGGCTCAGGAGAGATGATACGCCAAAACGACCAGTCGTCGGAAACCTCGCAGGTGAGGAGTGTGAAGAATAACATCGACCAATACAACCCATTAGTCATCATCAGCGGCGATCGAAACCGGCAATGCCCCTCCAGATTACCCCATTTCTACAACGTTCTGGACTGGTTCAAGCCAACGCACGTCTGGGCCGAGAAAGTCGACGGCAAAGTCAACATCCGCTACCGATTTGAGAAGCTGTGCTTAGACAAGCAAAGCTGGTGGGCTCCTTCGGGCGTTCCGGACCCGATGAGCGTTGACGCACAGGCACCCCCGCATGTTCACGTTTGCTCACACTGTGAGCAAATGAGCCAGCAGGTCTACCTACAGGGGTGGATGTGTCTACATTCAGATTGCCCTCTGTTCTGGACGCTTGAGTCGGGAAATGAACCGCAAGAAGCCGGCCTGCTGTACGATCCTCGGTTCCTGAAGCAACATACCCCCTGGCCTCACGCCAATGCCCCGCAACCTCTACGGCCAAACCATCTCACACTGGGCCCAACGCCGATGTTGGGAGACGATGTCGCGTGGGTTGCAGCAAAAGGCTTGGTATGTCCTCAGTGTGGGCGCTGCAATCCAAGAGAAGCTTGGGAAGGCTGGTACTGCGGCAATTGTGATTTCGTCTACAGTCTACCACACGCAACCATACCAGCCAATGCTCTACACGATGCCTACGACCCTCTATCGTCCTATTACACATTCTCTAAGGACTTGTGCTTACCACACATTCCCTTGCGCGTGGAGTTCGCGCACAACTACCGAATCAACTATTTCACAATTCCGGGCGTGGACGGTTTTATCGCACATTTCATCGCCAACAAGACCGTCAACGAGGAAGCCGGCGGGCCCGACGACATGTGGACGGAACTCCAGACTGCCCAAGACCTAGGCCTTCGCCGGCGCCCGATGGCCTCCTCCACGCTCAGAGGCCCCATGCTGACGCAGCACTTCGCCGTCAACTACGGCATGCCCTACAAGTTCATCGCCTCGACAGCCAGCCGCCCATTCAGCGCCGCTGCCCGGCCCATCACCGCGACCCGCTCTCGGCTCAACTGGGCGGCCCGCCACTGCGTTGGCCACGACGTGCACGACAAGGAATTCAACGAGCTTCTCGCGCTGGGCTACTTCGAGAGGCAGAAGATTGATTACCACGACGACGGCGAGCGCGGCCTCGGCCCCACCATCGCCACCTTGTCCGTCGGCGCGCCCGCCGTGATGAATATCCGCATGAAGGCCAAGCACTACCACGGCATGTCGAAGGGGGGCGCGTACGTCAACGCCGCGCCCATGCCGGGCTGCGAGAAGTACGAGGAGCGCCGTGTTGCGCACGCGGAGCTGGACAGGCTGAAGAAGCTGAAGGAGGAGAAGCTAAAGGAGGGGAAACCGAAGCAGCGGAAGAGCGTCGGCGAGGTGGATGCGTACGACAAGATGCTGAAGACGCTGCCGCGGCAGCTGGGGCTGAACACGGCGAAAAACGCCAAGGACGCGGTGACGCTGCACTTGCGGCATGGGGATATCGTGGTCATGCATGGGGCGAAGATCCAGGAGTACTACGAGGTAAGTCTTGTTTGATCATTTGTGACAGAGAGTGGCAGCTGATTCGGATGGTTTCCATGTAGCATGCGGTCGACCCCATCGGCAAGCTCCGCTTCGCCTTGACCTGCCGGTACATCGATCCGGACTCGCTCAAGCCTGCGGATTGCCCCGACTATGAGGTTGAGCCGGATGCCGGAGATTACGACGGGTCGAGGCTTCCCGCTGTGTCTGCTTGAATTTTCCTTTTTCTTTCCTGCCGGTGTAAATTTACGGTGCTGTGGTCGGACGTGGTCGACGTTGGGGGGCCGGGCAGAGATGGTTTCCTCATTGGTGCTGGTCATTAATACTACCTGGATGCATGGGTTTTGGGGGGGTGAGCTCATAACCTTATATAGGCGCATTGATTGGAACTAACATACCTAATGTCATCCATGCGAACCCCCCTCAGCGAAGCGAAGCGTAGGCGGTGCTTACTACTGCTAGTGAATGCTTGCCGCTGATGCTAGTGGTGAACGCTCGCCGCCGCTGGTGCTGGTGTTCACTCGTCGCCGCTACTGGTGGTGTTCGCTCGCTGCTGGTGGTCTTCGCTCGCTGCTGGTGGTCTTCGCTCGCTGCTGGTAGTAGGAGTGATGTTAAGGCTGAGACGATGCAACTGAGTAGCACTGAACACTGAACAATGCCATTGTTTACAGAAGGAGGATGACGTCATGTTCATTGCTTGACCATTCCCAAGCAAGCGGTCTTTAATCCTTTGCAATCTCCACCAATAGTCCAGAATGCGGAACGGAGAGTGTCGAACGACGTCGGCACTTTCCCAAACGAGCATGTCGTGCCGGCTACCCTCGGCTCAAGGACCCCCGGAACCCTTGCGGGGGATCGGCCGGGGTAAGGTTGCGGGCGGCACAACGGCGGCTCCCATCTCTCCTCCGCAACACCACACTCTCTCTCTTTCTCGACTTCCCTGTCTTGCTGCGATATACAGAAACAATGGCCTCCTCCATCCTCACCCCCCGAGCCCTCCTCGCCCACAGCGCCCGCCGCGTCACTCGCCCGCGGATATCCACACGCGTCACCCCGCCGGTGCGACTACTACTGCAGCAGCGCGCCAGCCTGTCCACGGCGAAGCACCCGGCCGGCTTCGCGCCGCCGACCGAAGAGGATCTGGAGGAGCTGCGGGAGCGGGTGCAGGAGTTTACGCGTAGGGGGCTCCCCCTCCCTTCCCTCTCTTCCTTCCTCCCTCCCACCTCGGGAATAGAAGCTGATGTTGGCTGGGGAGAACCACAGGGCGAGAGATTCCCGAGGAAGTGGCGCAACGGACGGACCACGAGAATGCCTTCCCCAACGACATGTGGCAGAAGCTGGGCGAGGCCGGCTTCCTGGGCATAACGGCGGACGAGGCGTACGGCGGGCTGGCCATGGGCTACCAGGCACATTGCGTGGTCATGGAGGAGATCAGCAGGGCATCTGGTGAGTGGGAACTCAGTTCGGGGCTGGGGGATCTTAGCTGACGGCCTACGTGCATGGCAGGCAGCATCGGGCTCTCGTACGCGGCGCACTCGCAGCTATGCGTCAACCAGCTGATGCTCAACGGCTCCGAGGCGCAGAAGCAGAAATACCTGCCGGGCCTCATCTCGGGCGAGAAGATCGGCGGGCTGGCCATGAGCGAGCACTCGGCGGGCAGCGACGTCGTCAGCATGAAGAGCACGGCCAAGCGCGTCGACGGCGGCTACGTGCTCAACGGCACCAAGATGTGGATCACCAACGGGCCCGACGCCGATTACATGGTCGTCTACGCCAAGACCTCGCCCGACCTGGCCTCCAAGGGCATCACCGCCTTCATCGTCGAGACGACCGCCAAGGGCTTCTCGTGCGCCCGCAAGCTGGACAAGCTGGGCATGCGCGGCTCCAACACGGGCGAGCTGGCCTTCGAGGACGTCTTCGTGCCCGACGAGAACGTGCTGGGCCAGCTCGACCGCGGCGTGCGCGTGCTGATGGAGGGCCTCGACCTGGAGCGCCTGGTCCTCAGCGCGGGTCCTCTCGGGTATGTACATACAAATCCCCCCTCCCTCCCTCGCTCCCCCGAGCTGACACGAAACGAACCCAGCATCATGCAATCCGTCCTCGACCTCGTCCTCCCCTACACGCACACGCGCACCCAGTTCGGCCAGCCCCTCGCCCACAACCAGCTCGTCCAGGGCAAGCTCGCCGACATGCACACGCGGCTGCAGGCCTCGCGCGCGTACACCATGTCGGTCGCCCGCGCCGTCGACGCCCGCCACGCGCAGATCGCCGCCGGCGAGTGGCGCATCCCCACCCAGGACTGCGCCGGCGCCATCCTGTACGCCGCCGAGCGCGCGACCGAGACGGCCCTGGACGGCATCCAGCTCATGGGCGGCATGGGCTACGTGAACGAGGTGCCCGCCGGCAGGTATCTAAGGGATGCGAAGCTGTATGAGATTGGGGCCGGGACGAGCGAGGTGAGGCGGTGGTTGATCGGGAGGGTGTTTAATCGGTTGTATGAGCAGTAGAGGCGGTGGTGGTATGTAGATAATCTTGAGAGGTTACGCTTTGGAGCCATTGATGCATTTCATACGGATGGGCTTGTTGTGGGTGAAGGGTGTGTGCTTTGGTTGCCTGCATAGACATGGAAAGAAAAGGATTGCATGGAGCATTGCCCGTTAAATAATAAAATTCTCTAAATCCTGACTCCCCCCAGAAAAAACGATTGACTTGGCAGGTAAACCTCCACTCCCATCCACGCTCCCAGTCCACACACACACCCACCCACCTCCCCACCACCATCCATCTCCCCCCTCCAATCCCTCAAGCCTCCTTCCCTCCCCCCAACTCCTCCTCAACAACATCCCCCCCCACCATCCCCTCAAACGCCCTCGCCCCCTCGACCTCAAACCCCCTCGCCCACGCACACTTACTCCGGCAAAACAGCTCCGTCCGCGGCCTCCACGCATCGTTCAGCCCCAAATCGTCCAGCGTGCCCGCGCGCACCGCCAGCACGCCGCCCGCGTCGCCCAGCGCGCTGCGCGCCCAGCACGTCGTGCCGCACTCGGGGCAGAAGTAGTTCCTGACTCCGCTGCTGCCGCCGTTGTCGTCATCACCTCCGGCGTCGGTGACGGTGCGCGCGTACACTTTTGCCGGGGCGGAGCGGAAGGAGGAGCTGAAGGATGCTTTGGGGATCAGGTGCGAGAAGGTGTGGGGCGAGCCGCTGCTGCGCTGGCAGGCGGTGCAGTGGCAGAGAGAGCTGTGGACTGGGGAGGCGGTTGTGATGGCGTAGGTTAGGTTGCCGCAGGCGCAGCCGCCGGTGTGAGGGGTGGTGGTGGTGGTGGTGGTGGTGGGGGGAGGAGAAGACATGGTGGTGGTTTGAGGAGGAGGGGAGGTGGTGGGTGTTTGTGTGAGAAAAGAGGGGATGGATGGTTGTTGATCGAATTGAATTGAATTGGGTCTGAGGGAGCTTTCTTCGGATTGTTGTGGCTATCGGTTTAAGCTGTGGTGGTTGTGGTGTGTGCCTTATATAGTTAGCGGCAACGAGAGCTGTGACACGCTAATAGGCAGCAGTTCCGAGTCAGCTTACAATCCTTCCGGGACCAACGAATGAGTGTCTTATTTTCGGCCTTTCTTCTCGTGGCTTCTAGAAGCAAGGAGAATTAGACTGAGGTGGAAGTATCGAGAATCTCCTTTTGTAGTCGCTGGTGCTAATATGGGATGTGCATATGTTCTTTGGGGTATACAACATTCCTTTTTTTTTTTGTACTAAGGATTGTTTTAGGCCGGTGCGAAGAATCACAGCGTTCCCGAGCAGCACCTGCTGTTTATAGCAGTCGACAAGCCTCTGTTACGCAGAATGACATGTTCCTTCGGCTGCGGCACCGTTAGCATTGGTGTTTTCCGAAAGCTGTGAAACGTGTGTGTAGGGTACAGGTAGCATTTCCAATGCAAATCTCGATCCACGTACGAAGCTCGGTGTATCGAGAGGGAGGGAAAGACGGGTGTGGTGTCCCAAGTGAATGACCGGGAAGGAAAAAGGGTTGCAAGCACTAACGAAATCTCTCGCAATGCATACTGTATGCACCCACAACAACCATCTCCAACACAACGCAATTTTCCACATGGCAAACCGTACTGCAGAAAAAATATAGCACAGCATCCCCACTAACTCGAGGCACCAACTCGTCTTTAGAATGCGCCAACAACCTCTCGGGCTTTAAACGACAAGATCAATTAATGAACTTCAACCCCCTTTCACCTACTCACTCCAACCCCTTCCCCTCCGCCACCAACGCGATCCCCTCCTCCTTCAACTTATACTTCTGAATCTTGCCACTCGGCGTCTTCGGCAGCGGCTCCGTCCGAAGAAACACGTACTTGGGCACGAGGTGATGGCTCAGCTTCTGCCTGACCCAGTCCCTGACACTCTTCGGCGACAGGAACACGTCGACCGCCCGCATGCCCATGCCCTGATCGTGCGGGATGACGAAGGCGGCGACGGCCTCGCCGTAGCGCTCGTCCGGCAGGCCGACGACCGAGACCTCCGAGACGGCCGGGTGGGCGAGCAGGCAGTTTTCGACCTCGAGCGGGTGGATGTTCTCGCCGCCCCTGATGATGAGGTCCTTGATGCGGCCGGTGATGGAGACGTAGCCGTCGGCGTCGATGCTGGCCTCGTCGCCCGTCTGCGATGCGATGAAGAACCGTCAGCGAGGACAATTCTCGCGGCAATCACGGTTGGGAGAAACATGAGTGGGTGGTGCGCAGACGGGCACGGGAAACGACGGTGAAGAGAAAATGAAATAAAAACTCACATGCATCCACAACCTCCCCCCATCCTCGGCATCCGGCACCAGCACCTCGGCCGTCCTCTCCTCATCCCCCCAATATCCCTTCATCGTCAGATAGCCGCTGACGACCAGCTCGCCCCTCTCGCCCACGCCCAGCACCTTTGTGCGGTCCGCCGCGGCCACCACCTTGGCCGTCACGTGCGGCAGCGGCCGGCCCACCGTCTCGATGCGCTTCGCCACCGGGTCGTCCGTCGTCGTCATGGCGCTGACCGGGCTCGTCTCCGTCATGCCGTAGCAGATGGTCAGCTCGGTGAGGTTGAGGACGCGGTGCAGCTTGCGCATCAGCTCCGCCGGGATCGAGCTGCCGGCCGCGATGCCGGTGCGGAGCTGCGACAGCCCGGTCGGCGCGACGGCGCCCGACGCGAGCAGCTCGAGCTCCTGCAGGAACATGGTGGGCACGCCGTAGAGGGCGGTGGCGCGGTACTCCTGCACCGCACGCAGGGCGGCTTCGGCGTTGAAGCATTCGGTGGGGAAGACGATGGTCGAGCCGTGAGTGGCGGTGGCCATGTAGCCGAGAACGCAGCCGAAGCAACTGGAGCAGGCGTGTTAGATGAGGGCTGTGTTTGGGGTGGTGGCGGCG
Organism: Diplodia intermedia; assembly: GCA_021495925.1. NCBI lineage: Eukaryota > Fungi > Ascomycota > Dothideomycetes > Botryosphaeriales > Botryosphaeriaceae > Diplodia > Diplodia intermedia. The sequence continues at coordinate 12,361 of JAKEKT010000151.1, read as the reverse complement.
AGTCGGCGACTTACTGGAAGAGAGGTGGTGGGCAGCACACAATGTCTTCTGGCGTCAAGAGCATCCTGTCTCCTATGCTTTTGCCGTTGTTTAGGATGGACCTGTGGGTCAAACACGCTGCTTTTGGCATAGACGTTGTGCCAGAGGTGAATTGGATGTTGATGATATCGTTGGGATGGAGCACCTGGTCAGGCAAAGGCCGCTCAGCATCGGTGCCTTGTGCGGCAACATCTTGATACCTTATTAATGAGGTGAATTCATCGGTATCGATCCGGCCGTCAGAGTTGTTCACAGTGACAACTGCTTTTAAAGAAGGGACTAGTTCTGACTCTATGCGTGAGCCCCCTCGGAGGTTTGGTAGCAGGTGAGCCAGAAGCGGAACATTCGATCGTGGGTCCTTGCGGGGAAGGTTCGTCTCAGTGCTGATGATCAAGTGGGAGGCCTCGAGATGGGCGAGGGCGGAGACGACCTGGGCAGCGTTGAAACCGGGATTCAGGGGAACGAGGATGCCACCGAGCTTGAAGAGTGCATATGTCAACTGGACTTCGCGTTAGTCGATAGCGGCATACTGGTGCACGGATCAAGTTACGGTTGCATGTTCGATGTTGTTGCCCAGAAACACTGCAACTCGATCGCCCTTCTCCACCCCGAGGCGTTGCAATCCTCTGGCAAGGGCGTTGCTTGCGCGGTCCAATTCATCATAAGTGAGCTGGGTTTGTTGGTGTCGCGAGATGACACTGGAGGGACGACGTCAGCAACGGCACTATGGATAGGTGCAAATTGAACAAAGCTCACGCTTTCCGATCACCATGCTTAGCCACGATCGAAGAGAAATAGTCGCCCACCGTCTGTTCCAGCAGTGGCGGCTACGCGAATTAGCATAGCCGGGGGAAATTGATCACGGCGCAGACTGTACCTCAGTAGGACCGCTCGCAAAAGCCCGGGTCAATAGACCACGGTAACCGATGGGTAGCGGCAGCGATGACGTCGGGGGGTTCCGTCGGCAATGAGGGCGGGTGCGGGCCGTGGCAAGGAGAGAAGCAAAGGCAGTGCCAGAGGAGCCGCGGTGCACCAATGCGGACCGGCGCAGCATGATGGCGGGAGAGGAACTCGAACGGGAGGCGGCATGGATGGTCGACGGGCACAGCGCTGGGCCTTGAGTGGCAGCCAGCGGCGGGAGGGGGCGAGCTGCGGCCTCGGGTAATGCGAGCGAGGCATGGTGCCACAATGCGGAGCGGATATCAGCGGAGTGGAGCGAGTGGGCAGCGTGGCAGAGCAAAACAGGGCGTGGTCAAGGATGCGGGGTTCCGGCAACGGGCGAGCGAAGGCGCGGGGTTGGCTCGCTTCCCACCGAACTGCCCGATCAGGCAAGTGGTGGCCGGCTTATACACCCACCCCCATGAGCTTGCTGACTTGACACGTCCAGTTGTTGGGATCGATCTTGCATGGCAGATCCCTACACTAGCTGGTGTTGCACTGCCGCCATACCGACCCGGCTTTCCGACCCTGCTGCCCAGAACATCCACGTGTTATTCGGTCTCGGCCTGGAAACCGGCAGACACACCTCGCCCCCGGCCTCGTCGAATCCAACGACTCGCTTAGTATCGCAACGGTGAGAATGGATGGCAGTAGCGTCCATCAGGACAGACCCTCAACGACGTCAGCCCAAGCTAACCGACTCGTACCTAAACCATCAGATGACCACCTGACTCTGTAGCTCGTCAGGCGATGGGAATCCAAAGTCAACCAGAACTCCACGCATTCATTCGTCGTATCTGATGCTCGTCCTTGCTCTCACATCTACTACTACTAGCTTGCAATACCCCGGACCCGAGCAAAGGAGAGTACTACGGCAACTAAGACTAGTTAGGTACACTGTACAGCGTCTGCCGTGACAATAAAAAGGAAACAATAACGAAAAACAAAGTATTTAATGCTGTACCCAATGTACGTGATGATTCCAAAAGGTATCAAGCCGCCCAAGCCCACCCGTAAAACACCGTTGAGTACAGAGATCGATCGCTCGTGGTCGTCGTAGGCATTGCGATGCTGCCTCTGCTCTTCGCGCCCTCGTCAACACCGCACCTTGAATCTGCGTCGTTTCTTTTTTTGCTTTCTTTTTGCTTCATGCGTCATCGACCCCGTCCTAGAAGTCCTTGAACATCTCGTCATACTTCTTGGCCATGTCCTCCGTGTACGGCGCACGGCCCTCGGGCTCCGGGTCATACTCGTCAAAGTTCCGCGTATCGGCAGGCCCGCGCAGATGTGGTACAATCGGTCCCTGCACCTTGCGGTGGTACAGCGCATCCCAGTCGATATGCCGGAACCAGGGGTGCGATTTCACTGCTGCAGCACCGCCCTTGAGGTTGCCGAGCCGTTTGGACGTGTCGACGGTGCACAGCTTGCTGATTAGGTCTCGTGCGTCCGGCGACATGGCCGAGGGGAAGCGCACTCTGCCCTCGACAATCCTGCAACACGCAAAGTCAGCGCAACTTCATGCAGGGTGACGCAGCCTTCGGGTCGTCATACTGCTCATAAATCTTCATGGGGTTTTGGTCCCAGAAAGGCGGTTGGCCGACGAGAAATTCGTAGACCAAAATGCCAAAAGCCCACCAGTCAACGGCGCAGCCGTGGCCTGTTTTCCCGTCAGTCGGGCGTCAAAGCCGCACTAGGCTAGTGGAGAAAACGTTACCCGTATTCCTAATTACTTCCGGTGCCAGGTATTCGGGAGTGCCACATAATGTGTACGTTTCCCCTGGACCGCGGTTAGCAGGCTTCACGGACGGCATGGCGATGGCGACTGACTGTTTTCGACTTTCTTTGCGAAACCAAAGTCCACCAGCTTGAGGTGGCCCTCGGCGTCTATGAGGATGTTTTCGGGCTTCAGGTCTCGGTAAGCAACGCCTTCCTTTTCGTGGAGGAACTCCAAAATCAGCACAATCTCGGCGGCGTAAAACTGCGAGGTCGGCTCGTTGAAGCGACGGGCGCGGCGCAGGTAGCTGAAAACCTCGCCGCCGGGGCAGTAGTCGAGCTGCGGGCACGGTCAGCAGGAGCGGGCTGGGGGCGGCGGGTGCGCACGACTGACGAGCATGTAGAGGGAGTCGTGGTCCTGGAAACTGGCGACCATGGTGGTGATGAAGGGGTGGCCGGCAACGGCGGCCAGGACGTTGCGCTCGTTGCGCACATGCTCGACTTGCTTGAGGCGGATTACTGGCGCATGGTCAGGCGCGGTGGCGTGGGAGAGCGGGGCGTGCTGGAGGGCATACCGTCGACCTTGCGGAGGATCTTCAGCGCAAAGACCTTGTCCGCGTCGCCTTGCCGAGAGCTGGACAGGCGCGCAAGCCAGACTCTCGCAAACGTCCCTAACAAGGCACAGGCTTAGCAGGCGTGTCGCCGCGCGGAGAGCAGGCATTGCGCATACCGGTGCCCAGAGTCTTTATGAGCTCAAAGTCCTCGCAGCGCAGGTGGCGCGACGAGTGGCCGACGCGCTTCTTGGCCGGGTCCTGGGCGACGACGTCGGGCTCGAGCGTCTGCCGGTCGGCCTCCCAGGCGGCGAGGTGGTGCTTCTCCTGCTCGCGCTGCGCCATCTGTTGCGAGTAGTGGTGGTGTGGGTCGTCGTTGTGCGAGCTGCGCATGCTGTGCGGGACGAGGTGGTGCATCGCGGCTGCGGCCATGGCCGATGCGCTTGCGAAGGCTCTGCGGGCGGAAGTGGGCGCTGCTGGATCTCGTGGTGCGTGGGAGGCTCAGCACATCGCGCGTGCTAGGCCGGGGGAGCGGCGGGCGGTGGTTCGGGGCCTGGGGCTGCTGGGTAGGTGATGCAAACCGGCGGTCGCGCTCTGGGTTGTGTTTTGATAGAGGGGCCTGAGCCGGCGCGAATCTCAGCAATGACGCTTCACGCTTCATCTGACAGCCGCTGACAAGGCCCCGGTCCCGCCCACCGCCCCATCCGCCGTGAACGCCGCCCTCCAGCGCCCCAATGCCCCAATGCCCCCTACGCCGTGCAGCGGCGTCTTCAGCGCCGCCGCTGCCTCTGGGACCGCAGCATGCACGCCCAAGCCGTCTGGTCCAGCCCGGCCGTTCGACCCTGCCGGCGCCTGCAGCGTGGGGGCCCAGCGGAAGCGCCGTGCAGGAATGACGTGCGGGAACACGCCGGCCGGCGGCCGTGCTCAGGGCCATGGACGAGCACGGCAGGTGACAGAAGCTCTCCAGCCCGCGATAAGATCTGGCGTGTTCAGAGCACACCCATTTGCGTCCGGATCCTGTCAATCCTGACCGATGAGGCAGAGGCGGGTGGCCCAATCCTTTGTCGCCCGCCGTGAGGCCAGGACGGCTGCAGACTGCACGAGGTCGACGTGCTGGGCAACGAGATCCACCGGCCCCTCGACATAGAGTTCGCCGCGTTGTCGGCTTGTTCCAGAGCTTATTCTGCCCGTCCCGACGTCACCTGCTGCCGAGCCGCCGACCGAAGCCATGCGCCGCCCGGCACAACAGCTGACAGATAAGCTCCACCACAGACGCGACACTCTTCTTACGGGAGTGGTTGAATTTAATCTCGACGCGTCCGTTAGATTCAAACCCCGCGTCAATATCTTTGCGAGCAGCTGCGAGTGGGCTCAATTCTTGTCGCACGCAGCGCCAGTGCCGTCCCGAGTTTCCATCTCAAACGCGATCTCAATCTCTCTATTTGCATGAGAACTTCGGCACGGGCACTGACCGCATGACGAATCTCGGTTTGCTGTGCCGTCGCATCGCTGTCTTATTTGCCATGTGAACCGTAAACTCCCTTTATTTCCCTTCGTACAATACATTCGCGTACATATACCGCCTTCTGGCTCGCGTTAGGGCGGTCACAGCAGGTGGCAGAATATCTACTGAGCTCACCGAAGACGGTACACTCTTCCTACATGGGTAATTGGATCTAACGTCTGGACGGATCTGCGCGCATTCAAGACTCACGTTGACGTCCAGACATCTGATACAATTACCTACATGATGATGGTGCAGTCCCGCGTAGCACAGCTTAGGGTGCGCCACCCGTGCACTGGCAGGGGTCTGCTCGACGCCTGGGGAACCCACGCATGCTTCATCAGAATAGCTGCTTAACCCCTGCTGTGAGTGTTGAGGATCAGACCGACGATAAGCCTGCCAAGACGTCAGTTGTCGCCCTTGCGGTTTCGCAACGCTGCGTGTGTGCATACCCGTAGAGGCCCAAGACTTCGCCGAAAATGAGAATCAGAACCATGCCAACGAAGATCCTTGACTGTTGCATGTACGAGCGCACACCCTGATGAAGTCAGCACAGAGCGCCCCCCGGTGTTCCGTGACTCCAAACGCACCATGTCTCCCACTTTGCCAATCGCGTATCCGGCGGCGGTCCCGGTCAGGCCCACAGACAGGCCGCACGCAAGATGCATGAAGCCGCTGAACAAGCTGTAGTTCTGCCCCGGAGGCGGGCCCATGTCGCCGGCGATGAGGACGGCAATGACCAGTGCGTAGACGGCGATGATACCGGACATGACGACTGGGATGAGCGACTGCTCGCGGTTAGCTCGCCTGCACCACTGGCGGCTCTGGCGCGGTGCTTGCCTTCATGATCAGGTCGGGCCTGAAGGTTCCCACACCGGAGATGCCGATGCCAGACTTGGCCGTGCCGTACGCAGCTCCGGCGCCTGCGCGGTTGTTAGTGGGTGCTGCTTTGCGGGAGCGACGAGGGCTGCATCGAGTCTGCGGGCGACGTACATCCGAAGATCATCTTGCCGGCGGGTCAGCGAGAGATTAGCAGGCCGGTGCGCGATGGGAGCAAGCTTACCGCGAAGGCAATCCCGCCCTGGAGAGTGTTAGCTTGACGGTGTGCTGCTCGACGGACGGGCGACGTACCATGCCGAAGAAGGGCGCGAACTTGGGGGTCAGGTCGGACTCCATGGCGTGCAGGCGGCGGTGCAGTGCAGCGGCGGGCTGGGCGATGGAGAGGCGCGGCGAGGATGCGGTGGTGGTGGTGATGGGGTGGGTGCTTGGGTGCAAGCTGAGACGCTCCAAGGTTGGACGCTTTGGCGGCACTCACGCGGCCTTAGCCCTGGAGCGTTCTTCGCGCGAGACAACCCCAGGCCCTCGACCTCTAGTCCCTCAACCCAGCCCAAGGCCGACGGATCTAGCGACTGCCCCTCTGCCTCTCTCTCCCCGCTCATTGCTATCCGCCGCGCCCGCTGCTCCGCGGCTCGCCCCTGCGCCCTCGAGCCCCCTCGGCCGCTAGACGACAGATATCGTGCCCCAGCCGCGACCACGCCCGCTCTCCCGGCCGCTCCCAGGAGCACCCGCACCGTCCCAGCAGACAAGTCTGAACCCTCCCACCCCACCCCGCGTGCTGCCGCCGACCGCTCGCTGAACGCCTGCCCCCGTCCACAGAGCCCCGAGCGCGTCCTGCCGATCGCTGCAGGGTCATCCAAGCCAACGCCGCCCCGTCCACTCCTGCCTCTCGCATCCCTCACTCCCGCCCAGGGCCACGCAACCACACCCACAGCTGAGGAGCGGGCTGCCGCGCTGCTCCTCGCACATCGCCGTGCTGGCTAGCTCCACATGGCAGACTATAGCGCTCAGCAGGGCAGGGACTACGGCCGTCCTGCCGGTTACGGCCATGGGGGTCGCGATGCCGCCTTCAACGACATCTTCGGCGCCCGCCCGCAGGACGGTCGCTCGCAGACAATGACATCGCAGTCCTTCCAGCGCCCGCCGGACCGCGCCGCCACCATGTCGGGCCAGGTCTCGGACATGATGCAGCGCATGCCGCCCATGCGGCCCGGGGCCAACGGCTACGGCCCACCCCAGCCCAACGGCTACATGCCGCCGCCAAGAGGGCCTCCGAACGGCCCAGCTCCTCCCCGCGGCCAGCCCCAAGGCCACTACCTGCCGCAGCCCATCCGCCCCGACCGCCGTCCGTACGACATGCCCCAGCGCATGGGCGGCGGGCCGCCCCCCCAAGGCTACGCCAACAAGCCGCTCCCTCAGAGGTTTCCTCCCGGCGCTCCCGGTCCGGCCCTGAATTCCGATGCGTATCGCTCGCAATCGCTCGCCTCCGCCCCGCGCCCGCAAATCTACCCCCCTGGCTACAACGTGAACCCCGCCCACACCTTCCGCCAGGCTCCCTACATGAACAACCAGGCCAGGATGACCGCTTCCGGACGTGTGGTGCCCGAGCGCTCCGACGAGAGAACCATGTCTTTGTCGTCCTTCAACCGTGACCACGAGTACGCCCAGACCATGAGCGGGCGCGTCATACCGAACCGTCCGAAGCAGGAGCCCAATGGTGTGCCCATGGAGCGTCCCGCGACCGGCCCCGTGCAGCCTTTCGTTCCCCAGCCGGGCACGAAGACAAGAAGTCCGAGCCAGGGAAGTTTCAGCACGCAGAGGACCATGTCCATGGCCTCGACCATCTGCCCACCGTCTGAAGCTGGCGAGAATGCGCTGAAGCCAACCAAGTCCGGCTCCGGCCGCCAGGGGGCCGCCGGGGCTCCGCGAGAGCGGCCATTGGTGTATCCAGCGCTTTTGTCCAGGGTTGCCGAGGTGTTCCGGGAGAGGATCGTGTTGGGCGAGAAGGATAAGGACGGTTTGGTGTACCAGAGCGCTTTCACCGGCGCCGAAGCGGTGGAGCTCATAGGATACATCATCAGAACATCGGACAGAAATCTTGCGCTTCTTTTGGGCCGGTCTCTGGATGCGCAAAAGTTCTTCCACGAAGTCACGTATGCGCACCGGTTACGCGATTCGCAGGCCGAGGTCTACCAATTCCGCGAGACCCTCATGGAGGACTCGACCGAGGTCAACGGCGTCTTTACCCTCCTCACTGAATGCTACTCGCCGACTTGCACGCGTGATAAGCTGTGCTACTCGATTGCTTGCCCCCGGAGGTTGGAACAGCAGGCACGGTTGAACCTGAAGCCCCAGCCGGGTCTCAAGAAGCAGGAATCGAAGACCAGTCTCCACGAAGAGGACGACGGCGAGGAGAAGAAGCTCTGGATCATGACGGTGTCCAAGGAAATCGCCGACAGCATCACCGACAAGGAGAAGAAGCGCCAGGAGGTTATTTCGGAACTGATGTACACGGAGCGAGACTTCGTGAAGGATCTGGAGTATCTTCGCGACTTCTGGATGAAGCCCCTTCGGAACCCCCAAACGTCGCCGATCCCGGAGCATCGCCGCGAAAAGTTCATCCGCACCGTCTTCTCCAACTGCCAGGAGGTTTACAAGGTCAACGCCCGTCTTGCGGAATCCCTGACGCGCAGACAACAACAGGCGCCCGTCGTGCACAACGTCGGAGATATCTTCGGGGAGTACGTGCCGCATTTCGGGCCTTTTATCAAGTACGGTGCAAACCAGCTCTTCGGCAAGTATGAATTCGAACACGAGAAGAAGACGAACCCGGCCTTCGCAAAGTTCGTGGAAGAGGTTGAGAGGATGAAGGAGTCAAGAAAGCTGGAGTTGAACGGTTACCTCACCAAGCCGACAACCAGATTGGCGCGTTATCCGCTTCTGCTCGAGAACGTGCTGAAGTACACGGCAGACGACAACCCGGACAAGGAGGACATCCCCAAGGCCATTGTGATCATCAAGGACACGCTTTCGAAGGTCAACGTCGAATCAGGAAGGGCGGAGAACCATTTCAACTTGGTGCAGCTTAACAGGGATCTGAAATTCCGCCCGGGTGAATATGTGGATTTGAAGCTGACAGAGGAGAACCGCCAACTCATCTTCAAGGGCTCGTTGAAGAAGACACCCACGGATAACACCAGTGACATCCAGGCCTACCTATTCGACCACGCGGTTCTACTCGTCCGGATAAAGACGGTCAACAAGAAGGAAGAGATGAAGGTGTACAAGAAACCAATTCCACTGGAGCTTCTGGTGATTACGCAAATGGAGGAGGTTTTGCCCAAGCAAGGTATGGCAAGACGGTCCTCATCCAGCTTAAGCCTCGGCGCCAACAAAACAAATTTGAATGCAGGTGCGAAAGCGGACAATAAACAACAGGGCTACCCGATCACCTTCAAACACCTGGGCAAGGGCGGTTACGAGCAGACGCTGTACGCATCGACGCAGATTTCGCAGGAGAAGTGGATGAAGCACATCCAGACGCAGCAGAAGAACCTCAGGGACCGCAGTAATATTTTCACCAAGGAGATTGTGTGCGAAGGCTTCTTCAACCAGGCCATCAAGGTCAATTGCTGCGTGCCTCTCGGTCAGTATTTTCGTTTTGGTCTGCGAGGTTGGTTGCTGACGCCGAAGCAGATGGTGGCCGGAAGCTGGCCTATGGCACTGACTTTGGCGTGTACGTTGCTGACCGCAGGCCGAGAGACGCTTCCATCAAGCCCAGGCGGGTCTTGGAATGCAAGACGGTCACTCAGATCGACGTCCTGGAGCAGCACCAGATTCTGCTGGTTCTCTCCGACAAGACCATGTACTCGTATCCCATGGAGGCGCTAGACCCCGACGACAACCAAGGCTCCATGACCAAAAGGGGTCGCAAGATCTGCCATGCCAACTTCTTCAAGGCCGGTGTGTGTGTTGGCCAGCACCTCGTGTGCTGTGTCAAGACGTCAGCCCTCTCGACGACGATCAAGGTGTACGAGCCCATGGAAGGCATCAGCAAGAAGTCGAAGAAGACGGGTTTCTCCAGGATGTTGGCCGGTGGCCAGGACGTGCTCAAGCCTTACAAGGTAGGATTGCACCGGGCCGCACTCGATGCTGCAACTAACGCGAGCACAGGAATTCTACATTCCCACGGAATCGACGTCGATCCATTTCCTGCGCTCCAAGCTTTGCGTTGGCTGCGCCAAGGGCTTTGAAGTCGTGTCGCTCGAGACGCTCGAGACGCAGTCGCTGTTGGATCAAGCCGACACGTCTCTGGACTTTGTCGCACGGCGCGAGAACATCAAGCCGATCCACATCGAGCGGCTCTCGTCCGAGTTCCTGCTGTGCTACACGGACTTCTCGTTCTTCGTCAACCGCAACGGATGGCGGGCGCGTCCGGACTGGAAGATCACGTGGGAGGGCACGCCGCAGGCGTTTGCGATATTCAACCCGTACATCCTTGCCTTCGAGCCCAGCTTCATCGAAATCAGGCACATGGAGACGGGTATGCTGGTCCATATCCTGACGGCGAAGAACATCAGGATGCTGCACTCGTCCACGAGAGAGGTAAGGGCCCGGCGTCGTTTGGCGGTAAGTGGCTGCATGCTGACTCTGAGCCTCACAAGATCCTGTATGCGTACGAAGACGAGATGGGCGAGGATACGATCGCATCGCTGGATTTCTGGTCGCGCCCGCAGAGCCCGCCGCAGCCGACGAAGCCGCCGCAGATCCCGGCGCAGAGCTTCTCGCCGTAGAATTGTACGCCTACCGTGTTCTCGTTTGGTTCCGTCGGGCTCGTGGCGCTGTTGTGCTCCCGGCGTTTTGTCGTTGGTTCCCTTTTATCTCCGGCGCTCCCGATACCACCTCTGCAGCAGCGGCATCATGCATCGTGTTGATCAGATCGTTTTTGACGCTTCCTCATCATCAAAGAAGTCTGGCCTATTGTTTCATCTCCTTTTCCTTTCACTGCCTGTTGATGCAGGCGTTAATTCATCAAATACATGGGTCTCTACCTTTTTCCCGACTCTTTGGCACGCATGCGTCCTATTCTTTGCGTTGCGGCAGTGTGCTTGATCCGCCTTGGGCTCGTTGTGTGGCGGGGGAGCGTGGTCCTTGCACGTTTCCCCTTCTTTTTCCTCTCCACGACGCGCATGCTTGTTTATCTCTCCCCGTCTGGCGCCGACCCCTTCGTAAATCTCTTGTTTCCTCGAGCGAGTTAACCTCCATCCCCCCCTTTTTTTGATTTTCCCCCCCATCTCCCTCATATCTCTCTCCACAGACCAACGCAGCATGTCGACAATCTTAAAAAAGCGCGTAATGCGATTTGTACAAAGAATTGAACTCTGGTTGTTTTGTGTTGGCCCTGGATCTTCTCTCCGATTTTGGTTGTCCCTGCTGCCCAGGTCTTTTTTTTTTTTTCTTCATCCCCCTCTCTCTCCTGAAAGTCGTACTCGGAAGCGTTTCTCTCCCTTCCTCGCTCCCTCCCTCCCTCCCTTCCCGTCCATTCCCCTGACCCTGAACCCTTGTCCTTTTTCTCTTTTTTTTTAGTCTTTGAGACTCCTCTTTATGATGTGTTGCCGCCTTGTTTAGCCTTGGTTACGTCTTTTTTTTTTTAATCGTTTTTTGCGTACCTCACATAGCAGTTGGCGGAAGCTCCTCGTTATCATGCTGAGTGAGTGAGTGAGTGAGTGAGTGATTGATTGATTGATCGATGGCGCTGGTTGAAAGCTTCTCTCTTGCCGCCCCTACCACCTTTGGCTTGGTGGGCCGTCTCCCGTGCTGCCCGGCTCTCGTGGACTGACTCTTCCCAACTGACATGTGTTCCGCTGATCGTTGTGACTCGTATTTGCTTCTCGGAGGGCGCTGTGGAGTGCGTGGTTTCGAGCGAAACTTCGTTACGGCCTTCCTCCTCCTGCCGTCGGGCTGTCAAAGCAGCTGGAAGAAATCCTTCCCGCGTGGATGGAATTCGTGTGAAAGGAAAATGTCCCATGTCGTGAGTTTTGATCTGGTGTGTTTTTGAAAAAATTCAACGACGACGCAAAAAAAAGAAGAGCCAAAGCGAGACTGCCAGCCACTGTGTGAGTTGCGGAAGAAATGAAGCCATCCCGAATACTTTTGACCGAGGACAGCACCACCTCCATCCCTACGTAGGGAGCTGGATTTTATGTGTATTTTGTGCGGTATACTTTGCCGCTCTCTGTGCAGACGTCAATTTCGACCACCCACGAAGGACGATCGCCAGTATCTCTTCCCAAGACACGCGAAAAGGATGAAATGCTTAACTTACTGTGCCGCAAATGCCCAGTTTTTTTTCGCTGGTGAAGTCTTCGGCGGCTATGGAAGTAAGTATGGCGAAGTTTGAAATTATTGGGAGAGTATCGAGTTTCATATGCCCCCTCCACATGTTTAGGAGGCTAAGAAGAATTTTTTTTCTTTTCTCCCCAAAACGCAGGGAACGGTGACGGTTGATGTACCAACCTGATCCCGAACCTAAACTCTGATGAGATACATCACTCGGGAGCCGATATTACTTCACGAAAGCCAAAGCCCAGGGGGCGGGGATACACACGGATATACAACACACGACAAACACCCACTCCGCGATAGCTCCCACGACGACAGACCAACCCCGTCAATAAAACGCAAGCAACAAAAAGCAACGCAAAGCCACAACAAGCCACAACAACAACAACAACAACAACAACAACAACAACAGGAAGAAGAAGGAGAAGAAGAAAAC
>JAKEKT010000150.1:0-53847 GCA_021495925.1 Diplodia intermedia | reverse complement strand
GAACCAACTCCATTAAACTCCCGAGAGCAACTGAACCATGGGTAAGAAATGTTTCCGAACCACGCGGCTCCTCTTCCCTCCCCCGAATCGGACCAAAAAAATGAAAGCCATTGATATGAACACAGCCCGCTTCTTGCAGTACACAAAGCTCCTAGTGGCTTCCCAGAAGGCACTGCCTCCTCCTTCTCCGGACGAGACAATCTTCCTGCGGGAAGACCTCATCAGCGACACGGCGCGCGCGGTCACGGGCCTAGCCCACGACAACGAGTTCCCGATCAGCCACAGGGCTGATGATGGCATTCCAGTGGCCCTAGTCAACATCCCACAAGGCTCCACCATCTACCAGGAGCATGCCTGGATCACGATTCCGTTCCCTCCCGACCCGACCGTCATTCTGTGCCAATACTACGTCCTCTCTGCCCAAGAGCAGATACTTTACGACTCTCTAGGCCACAATGTCAGCAGCGAATGCATGAAACGGCAGTTCCCTACACTCGTGAGCACACACCCCGGCGCCCTCGACCCGGACACCAAAGAGCATGCGATCCTTGCAACCTGGCTCACGCACCAGGACCCGGGAGTACATATCCCAAACGCTCCCACCAGTTACCACCAGGTCAGTAGAAGTATATACCCGCACCTCCTGGAGTACGCCCGCCATTCGTGCTCCCCAAATTGCCACCTTGTCCGCGACGAGCGTTACAACGCCCTGGTACTTCGCTCTGCCCGCGCCATCCCCCGAGGCGAGCCCATCACCTACTGTCTGATCGCCGACTACACGCTCTTCACGCACGAGGCGCGCGCCATCAAGCTCCAGGAGCAGAGGGGCTACTCCACCTGCCAGTGCGACCTCTGCTGCTCGATCCCCCCGGCCCCTCCAGCGTCGGATTCCGCCACGAAAACCTCAACCGAAGGCAAGAGCAAGAGGGGCAAGGCCAAGGACACCACCACCTCCACCAACCCCGACGCCATCCCGCTCATGCAGCGCATCACGATCGAAACCCGCCGCCAGCAAGCCGCCCACGCCTGGTCCGCCTGGCGCGCGCTCCGCGAGCCCTTCTGGTCGTCGGCCTCGCCCACGCCCACGCCCACGCCCACGGCCGCACTCCCGCCGCCATCCGCGCGCACCATCGACGCGCTGGCGTCGCGCCTGGACGCCCTCCTCGTGGACAACGGCGGCGGCGCCGTCGTCGTCAGCCCCGTGCAGGCGTGGTTCCGCGGCGACGTCTCGCACGCGTTCCGGGACGTGGGCGACTGCCCGGGCGCCCTGCGCTGGGCCGAGATGGAGCTGGAGGCGCACGCGCTGCTGCTCGGGCTGGGCCACGAGGGGTGCCGGGTCGCGCAGATGAGGGTCGCGCAGGTGGTGGGGGAGATTGATCGGATGGGGGCGGATGGGGAGGCGCGGGAGGGCCCGTGGCTGCAGGCTGCTGAGGGACGGGGACAGGGACTTACGACTGAGACTACGGATGGTACTGTGCCTGTTGCTGGAGAGGGAGAGGAGTAGACGGTTGGATGTCCGGAAGAAGACAGGTGGGGGAGTTGAAGGTTTGAGGGCAGGTCGGGGAGGGACATTCAGAGCAGATGGAGGTAGTACGGATTTCAGTGTTAGCCTTCTCCATGGCAAACACTTACGTCTAGATAGTAGCGTTCACTGTGAACTCCACATTTATTCAACTTCGTGGTGGCAGTCAGCAGCATCGCGCTTCATAGCCAAATTTGGATTCATTTTTGTGTATGTTCCACATACAAGCTTAGCCTTCCAGAACGAAGCGCCTCCGTCATCTCACTTGCTTCCCAAAGCTTCGACTGCATCTGTTACATCTTGCTCCAATACGTCCCATATGCTTGGTGCTTTTGGCTCCCAGCCGAGCACATCCTTGGCCCTTGTCGCGGCGGTTCTCGCATTGCTCGCAAACATGTACCGCCCTACCAGTGGAAACCCAAGCGCGCTCATCATTCCATCTACGCGTTCGAGCGGCACCTGTCTCGGCTCTTTCTTCCCTACCAGCCCCTTCTCGTACAGAATCCGTCCAACCGCCTGCGCCAGCTCGAGCTGCGATGTTTCCTGAGTCGTGGCATGGTAATAGCCCTGCAAAAGACAACATCCATCAGCGAACATTCCCTGAGACGGGCGGATGAAGTAAACAAGGGGGAGAAAAAAAAATACTCACCTCCCTCCCCCAAGCCGCCGCACCATCTCCGCCATCCAAACTCTCCACAGCCTTCTCCACCAGTCTCAAATACAACCCCATCAAATCCTCCAAATGCACCCAACCCCTCCGATTCTGGCCCTCGCCGACGAAAAACGCCGCCCCAACACCCTCCGCCTCGCCCTTGACACCAAGAATCTCCCTCACGAACCACGGCATGTACGCGCTGGTCTTCCTGCCGACGCCCAAACCCCGCCCGTAGATGTCCGGCGGCCGCATGATGGCGGTGCGCACGCGCACCGTCTCCTGCTCCTGTTCCTTCACATCCTCTTCGCGCCTCCACGCCTCGTACACGATGCGCTCCGTCTCGCCGTGCAGAGGCTCTTTCCAATCAGTATCGTCTGCTGGAGGGAGGAAGACGTCCGTGTTGTCGGCGAGCGAGACGTCGGAGTAGATGCGCGGGTTCAGCGTGCCGGCGGATGATGGTGATGATGCCGACGAGGACCGGTAGTCGGAGAGGATGCCGGTGCCGGAGAGGTGGATGAGGTATTTGGTCTTCAGCTTCATTGTCGTTTTCGAGGTGGATCCGTCGTCCTGTTGGGGGGGAGGGTGTCAGCCTTTGGCTGATCCAAATTGAAAATAAAAAAGGGCGTGGAAACAACGGTGTTGGGGGGAAACGTAGAGAGGCGTGGTAGTGGAGGGAATAACCTTCTTTAGACCTCGAAGCAGCGCGCGCAGCGAGGGTGCGTGATCCGAGTTGCCGGTATGGACGACGACGTCAGCGTCGCTAATTGCCGCGGCGGTGGAGGGCGCATCGAGGCTGTCGTAATCACCACGGATGATGTTGGCGGCGGGGTAGAGGTCGGAGAAGGTGGGAGGCACGGTGCGCAGGAGGACGGTGTAGGACCAATCCGGGTGGGCTGTGTAGAGGGTGTGGAAGACGCTGCCACCGATGTAGCCCGTCGCGCCAGTTCTGATCGGAACTTGTGAGCGATGATTCGTGAAGCTAACGCGCGAGAACGAACCTACAGGAAGATTTTAGGAGCCATTGTTGGTTGAAGGTTGAGGAAGGTGAGCTAAAGAATTGAGGGAAGTGGTTGGGTAAGACGGGAGGCACGTGTAAATCCAAGCTTCGGGAGGCTCCCTTGATATCTCTTATACATTTCTTGGTACAAGGATTGCGGGATACTCCACACGATGGTTTGGCTTTGCTTATTAACGCGGCTGCACCGCTTTGCAAGATTTTGGCCGTTGTTCGTCCGCCGTTACCAAGATGACGTTCTAGCGTCGATACCAGAAGCGAGAAAAACAGGCAGGAGGCAGGAGGCAGGAGGCAGGAGGCAGGAGCAGCGGGCTGCCACCTGGTGCATGGAGCGGGGGAAGGACAACGGTAGCAGCAACATAGGCTCACACAGCAGCTAGTGGCCAGTAGCTTACCAAGCCCACATAAGAAGCCATTATTAGAGGTCCGCGGAGTTGGTGCCTCAGGCCACACGCCGCGGGAGCTGCCGGCGACCGCGGCTGCACCACGCCCGATGAGGAAAAGCGCCGAGCCACACACCCTAAATCACAACTTCGAACAGCGCAGCTCGCCGATGATGTGCGCAACTGCGCAAGTGAGCACGACGGCCCAGATGCTGCCACATGCGCCCATCGCCGTATGGACGTATCTTGCAAAGCGTGGTGGGAGCGAGAAGCGCTCCCAGGCCCTTCAGTACCGTTTTCGCCAGCTCGTTCCGCCGCTGGCCCGCTCAGGGTCCATCGACCTCGTTAGATGCCCGCTGGACTGACGTGCGCAAGAGGCGTTTTCCAACAGGTGCGGGGGCGGATGGCGGCAGAACTTTGACGCTGGCGTCTGGTGAACTGGTGGTCCGAGCGCCGGTTTCCCGCGGTAACCAAGTCACTGGCAACCATGCATTCGAGTCATTCATACAAGCTGCACTGGTCCTTCTTTCCATGACCCCAGCAATCTCAAGGAATATACCTAAACGCCGGATGCCTGTGCCCCAGCCCCGCAACCTCCTCATCGCTCTTCCCCACAAGCCGATGATCCCGCATACCGCGCTCGCGCTGCCGATTCTCCCACATGATGTACGCGATGCCGGCAAGAGCGAGGAAAAACGCGGCCGCCTGCGCCCCCAGGTTGATCGAGTGTCCGATCGGGTAGCGCGGCGAGTCGCTCGGCAGGTACGTCCATGTCGCAACCACAGCGCCCAATGTGCCGACGGACACGATGTAACCGCTTGCTACGGCGCGTACGGCAGGGCCTGCGGCGTCTGAGGGCTGCGTTAGTATTGTCTCTTTCTCTGTTTTGTAGATGCGACGAAGTGGGGAGCGAAGGGAAAGAAAAACGTACTGTTCAACCCCCAAGACAAGAAAGCCGGACCGCCGGGGAAGACGCCGATGGTGACGAAAAAGACGGCCATATACTTGACGTTCGGGCTCACCCCATCCGCGCGCAGCACGGCGAAGCCAACAATTCCAACCGGAGCGAAAAGCGCGAGCCAGATGCCACGGCGGCGCGTGCGGTCCGACGCGAAGGCGACGGCGATGGCCACCAGACACGCCAGCACGTACGGCGGCACCGTGTGAAGTTGCGCCTTGGTCGCCGTCCAGCCCAGGTCCGCCAGCAGCGTCGGCATGAACAGCGAGATGCTCTGCACCGTGATGTTGATGAGGAAGAAGCCGAGCGCGCACACGTTGTTGTTGACGTTGAACACGGCCCGCTTGACGTCCTGCAGCGTCACCTTGTCGTTGCCGGCCGAAGACTTGTGGTCGAGGTAGAGCCGTTCCGCAGCGATGTAGCGCTGCCTCTCTGTGAGGAACGAGCACTCTTCCGGCTTGGTGGCCATGAGCCACGGGGATGCACAGCCAACGAGCAGGGTGATGAGGCCTTCGAAGAAGAAGATGTTGCGCCAGGTGTGGATCGGGGTGGCGGCGACGCCCCACTGCGGAATGCGCCTGCTTTGCTCAGCATCAAGGTCCACTTGTTACACGCTCAGTTACTCACGAGAGACCGGTCGCCAAAAGCCCGCCGAACGCGCCGGCCATGGAAGCGGCGGAGACGAAGATACCGATGCGGAAAAGAAGCTCCTGGCGGCGGTAAAAGCAGCTTAGGTAGAAGGCGATGCCCCTGAACCAACACAGCTATATCAGCCTCTCTTCAATGACAGACTCTTGGAACGAAGTGATACTCACGGCATAGTCCCGCCCTCGAAGACACCCAAAAAGGCACGTGCAACCATCAGTTGCGAGAAGTTATGCACAAATGCCGTGCAAAGCGAGATGAGCCCGAATCCGGCTACCAGGAAAGGGACTGTCAAGGGACGCCATCAATGACCCGAAGAATTTACTGATACGAGCTGACGTGCAGCTGCGATGGGGGAAGATGTTCGCTTACTCCACCAGCGAGGACCGACTTTCTTGAGCACAATGTTGCTGGGAACCTCGACGCTGTGTACCGTTAATCCGACGACGCCCAATCCACCCATCGAAGCGGGGAAGAAGAACATACAGCATGTAGGTAACGTAGAACACTGTCAACGACCAATTGAACTGGTATCCCACGAGGTGTAGATCCTTGGCCAACCCCTGTATGCGCGCGTTGCTGCGTTCGGGTTACTTTTCGTTCGGAAACGCACTGATACGCGATATCAACAGGCAGCCAGTACGTACCCGATGTTCGATCTAATCAAAGAGTTAGTGAGCGCATTCAGAATGCTGAAGAGCAGCAAGGTTTGAATGTTGAGGAAGAGGGAGGGGAAGAGACCTACCGATCCAGGAAACATAGCAGGTATAGAAGCGTGACCAGCGGTACCAGATGCCAATCCATCTTTCGTCTTACCGCGCGTTCCTCCTCCTCCGTCCATGCCGGTTCCAGCGCATCGCCGGATGACCTGTCGCTCTGGAAGGCATTCTCGACCTCCAGGAAATCCGGCTTTTCCGCCGCCATGATGGCTATGTCGCGAAAATGTGCCGTCGAATTCCGTAGTCGTTGGAGTTCTTACTGACGATCGCACCAACCGTACGGAGTGACGACGGGTGAGGACGCGAAGAGGATTTACGGAAAGCTGGGGGAGCAGGTAGGTGTGGGGATGAAATCACTTTCTCTGCGGCGGGCGATTGTATCAGAAAAAGGGCGAGAAGCTGGATTCCTGCCTGCCCTGTAAGTGATCCTCGTTACATGCGTCAGGACGGTGGGGTTAGCGGTCAAGCTCCCTGCTTCCTCGGCTCCCTTTTAAGCAGGACCTTTTCTCGAGGCCAAGGCACGAGGTTCACGGCGAAGGGGAGTGAAGCATGCGAGAAGTGCGGAGCAAAGTCGCGGCAGTTGTCGGCAGCGCCGGCTCTTGCTTTTCGGCCAGTGTTGAGGAGTCAGTGGCAGAGGCGTTGGCAGTCTACTGTGTAAAAAGGCATTGGCAACTGTGCCGTCATTGGATTAAAGGGTGCTTGGTCGCGGCCACCTTCTCCTGTAGGAAGCGAGCTGAACGATACTGGCTTTCCGAGGTCCGAATGCCGGCATGGTTTGTTCACTGCCTGCGTGCGTTATGGACACTGTGCCGCCAGCCAAGGTGCAAATGTGGGGGAGAAGTTGAGCGTGCCAATGCTTGGGGGGCAGGGTTGATGACTCTAGCTGTCGCAGCGTGCTCGCTTGGCAGACTCTAAAGACAGCCCGTCAAATGGCGGCAAAGGGGGCGTCCAGAGCGGCACGAGACTTGCTGGCAGCTCCGCCATGGTGAGCGAAGCGCAATTGCCGGGCCATGGCAGATTGCGGGGAAAGAGGCGTGGGGTACGCGGAACTTCCCCGGACGGAGGCCAAGAGCCAGGCTGCGCACGTTGCCCACGACTCTTTCCTCTGCTGAAGGCGCTGGCCGGAGTTTGTAAAGCCGTGGGTGTTTCTGTTGGCCCGAGCTAGTGCGGCTTCTCGCTCGCTTCCTCTGCTCGAGCCTGCCTATCGGGTCAGTGGTTGCCGCTGCTTCTTTATCGACCACTTAGATCGCGCGGGGAATTACTGACCGCTACAAGGAAGCTGTCTTGATCGCCAAACGATATCGCTTCTGGATCGATTTGCATGTTGGAATAATCAATGTATGCAAGGGGAGTCAGCCGGTCTTGCGTCATGTAGGCACCTCCGCTTTAGTCCGTTCATTCCTTGACCATGTGATGCACTGTAATATACTGTACACGATCCAAATAGAAACGCAGCCAGCACGCACTGTCGAATTTCATCCCAATCAGAACACTTTCCGAATGGACGCGTATATGCAAGATGAATCCCACGGGCGAGCTTCATAAATGGCCCACTCAATCTTTTGCACGCCCTTGAACGCCGACAAACTCCGGCCCAAAACACGTCCGTTTCTTATGCTTCGCTGGACAACCAAAAGAGAAATCAAAAGGCCGTCATCCCGTCTTATCGTGCAGTATCCTCCTCTTCCTCCTCTCCGCATCCGCATCCGCGGTGATCTTGTACGGCTCACATCAGCGGCCGCAGCTTAACAGTGCCATGCCAGCTGTCATCACCGCAGCGACGCAACCAAGGTCCACCCGGCCGCCAGACCTCATCACCGCGCAAACGCCTGTTGTGCCTGAGCCTGCTGCATCTGATACTTCCGCGCGTCCTCGAGCTGCTCCTGGAAGCGCGCGTACTCGCTCGTCCACACGCCGACCCAATAGCGGCCCCAGACGGCCAGGTCCGCCGCGGCGCCCTCGACGCCACGGCTCCAGACAAACAGCCCGACGACGACGACGGTGGCCCAGAAGACGAGCTTGACGGCGAGCGAGATCCAGAAGACGACGGCGCGGTACAGGATGTTGAGGATCTTGAGCGAGACCAGCAGCACGATGACCAGCAGCGTGATGGACGCGATGTCCGGGTTCTTGGAGACGTGGTCGATCAGCGGCAGCAGGTGCCGGTGCAGCGTCGTTATGACCGAGGATACGGGTGCTAGCAGCGATGACAGCGCGGCGCTGGGGATGCCGTTGCTGCTGCCGTCGCCATGACTGTTGTGGTGCGTGAGGAGATACGTTGCCCAGTCTGTTTGCCGGCGCCGAAACATGCGTGCGTAGGTCAGTTGTCGGAATTCCTATTGTATGGGGGGCTGGGACGGCCTCGAAGAGTGGGAGTGGGGGACACGTGTAGTGTTGTAGGAGTCGTGACTTGCCTTGAACGACATCCATGATGAGCGTGAGCTGCGTTGTTTTCGAGGGGGGCGGTAGGTTGCGCGCCGTTGCGTCAGCGGGTAGGCTTCGGTTGCCGTTGCGTTGCCGTTGGAAGCCGGGTGCCCCGCGGTCGGACGTTGGATGGTATTGCGAGAGTGGTGTCTGTGTGTTTGGCGGTGTGGTTGCGTTGTTTGTCGTGGTCGCTCGGGGTTGTTGATCCTGAGATCGGCGGTGGAGCTTCCGCGCGTGAACCCTTTGATTCTCGTGCCACCCCCCGTGCCCCCTTCGCTATCCCTTCGCGAACAAACCCAACCACCGGTCTGTCGGTCTTGGCGCCCGAGCGCGAGCACGAGCAAACCGATCGTCCCTTTGACAGAGGCTACCGACGTCAGCGAAGGTCAACACAGCGCCTGCCGCTCAAAAAATATTTCGCAGCACTTGTCGCGACGTGTGCGAAACAAGAGCGCTCCGAGTTCTAGACCAGCGCATCTACATGTGCGTGGGCTGCTTATGCCTGTCCTGCTTATCCGCCTTCCCAATGCGGCAATCCCCTTTTCCCCGTCAGGAAACAGCGCTCACCCCACGCACCAGGTAAAGGCAACAAGAAAAAGGAAAGAACAGACAACAAGAAAAAACAACAACGGTCTCTCTGTAGCTGCGTCGCGGAGCGCCAATCGCTCATTGGCCCTCGGCCGCTATCGATTGGCGTTTCATTTAAATTGCGCCGTCGTGCAGCCACGCCGTCGATAGGCTTGTTATCGAGAAATGACGGGAAAGTAGAGCTGGCGCTTACTAAGCCCTGGCAAATGATCTCCATTGTTTCCTGCATCTCTCATCAGATGCATCGCGGCTCGGTAGCCGGGCGATGATGCATAGCGAAATGAAACAAGGACCGCCGATGCGCTCCAATCCCGCCGTGTCGAGCCCGACGATGCTCTCTGCCTCCTCACTCGCTCGCTTGATCTACCCGTTCCCCATCGAACCCCGGGGCCACAGCGAAAAGAGACGACCGACGTGATGCTGCTGGGGGCGTGTTGCAGCTGGAAGACGGAAGAAGAAGGCGTGCGGCTGATGAGCTGGGCGGATGTGATCGACAATCGACTCGACGAGAGAGTGCCACGCGCTCGTCGTCCATCCGCGCCCCCACCGAGCCGGCTGTAATAGGGGAGAGGCAAAGAGCCGCAGTATTATTAACGACTGCACATGTACTCGTTGGCAAACTTGGAAGATAGGTCACGAGCCTGGAGCGGAATTTGCCCGTTTGCCTCCCTGTTCGGAGCAATGCACCGCATCTGTCCAAGGCTGCTTCTGCTGGTGTGTCAAGGTGCCCTGGGCGGGCTGCCCAGGCAAACCGCGTGGAGCGGGTGTTTTTGTGGAGAAACGGCGTGCCTGGCACCCCGTTTTCAAACGCGCGAAATACGGTGCGCGACACGTGGGAGGGCCGACTCGGTATGAGTGTTGAATTTTGTTTCATGTGTTAATTACAGATGAATGAATTCTGTTGCCGCTGTGGCCGTCTCCAATACTACGTCCGCCTTGTTGCGCTCCAAACCGGGTCTGTGTTCCGGAAAACAGAGACAAAGGAGAGAAGCCGCTGCCGACGCCTCCCCTCTGCCTGCCAATGTAACATGAATGTGAAAAGAAAGGAGGGAGCCGGGATTTTGTTCGGTGTTTGGAAATGTGTTGCGGGTTGTGACGAAAGAATCCGACGACCTGCAGATTGCTTGCGCGTCTTCCTCTTTCGGCGTGCGTGCCGCCGTCGAGCCCCTCATGAAGAGAAATATCGGTCCAACTTCCTTGTTGTGGTATCTTCTCATGTCGCTCGTACAAACGCCGTAAAATAGAAGGAAAAAAGAATATGATCATCCCATAAGCCCGTGGTATAAGCTAAGTATGTACATTAAAAGACATAACGGCCGTGTGAAATTTATGAACAGCAAGAACAGTACAAACCATGGCGCCGTCAGTGGCTGGCCGCCTGTCGAAGGTCGGGCCGCAGACGCTCCGGTTTCGTGTTCGGGTATCAGCTGTCCTTAGATCTTGTCGATGTAGTTGTTGTTGTTGTTCTGTTGGAATCCAAAGTCAAAATCCGAGGCTTCAGACAAAGAGGGGTAATGTACGTGATTGTTGCGCTGTGACACGGACTTTGGCCTTGTGTGCGTCGGTTGCGTCGGATACTTGGGTGATTCGTTGCTGGAGGTTGGCGAATACGGCGTAGGCGGGCGGTCTTGCAACGAAAGGCTTGATTTGTTTCGGACGTGTTCCTGGGCCCTCATGCCGGGTTCGGGAGTGCGGCTAGGCTTCGGCCGATAGGAGTACATGGGGCATTCGTCCTCGAGCTCCTTCTCAGTCAGCTGGCTAAGTCGGCTTATTTGCCGGCTATGGCGATTCCGGCGGGAGGACGATGGCATGCGAGTAAGGGCAGGCGCAGGCGGTTCGGGCAGAACGTTGTACTTCTCGCGCCACTGAAGCTGCTTGCTCGGCCTGCGCCACGATTCGAACTCGGCGTCGTCCAATGGCGTGACGGCTCTGGAGATGATGGAGGAACCCTGCGATTTCTTTCTCCGCGTAACGTAGATTAAGATGCCGATGATGAGCAGAGCAGCGCAGCCGCCGAGAACCGAACCAAGGATGATGGCGAGGTCGCGGTTGTTCTCGGAAGCTTGCAAATCGCCGGAGGAATTCTCTTGCATACGCGAGGCGTCCTGCATGGTCATGGAGATCCAGCGGACACTGCAGGTGGGAAGCAGGAAGGATGGCGAGATGGAGCGAATAGTCCGGCTTGCGGTCGCTGATAAGAGCGCCTGGTTGCAGAACAGGTCGAGCCGGTCAGCGGAAGGCGCCTGTGATGAGCTGGGCCCGTTGGTTGGATAGGCGGAAAGGAATGGTGTTGCCCGTGGAATAGAGGCCGCAAGGAGGAGCCCGGCTCGGACAGTCCAGTGGGGATCCAAGTGGAGGCGGGGAGCGTAAGCAGGCGTCTGGCGGGGGACTGAGCTAAGCTCTCGACTATGCTCAGCCCGACGATGGCGGGCGCAAGAAGGAGAGGTCAGGCGTCGCAGGTCAACGGTGGGCAGGGAAGCGGGTCAGCATCGAGGCCAATTGGCGAGGGTTGATACAGTCATGCGCAGAGCTGCTGCATGGCGTTCGTTCCACGGAGGCTGGCAGGACGTGGACGGGGCGCGGGCTCCAGGCAGGCGGAGAGGACGGGAGACACAGCAGATTTAGTACGGCAGGGTGGTGGGACGCGAGGGTACTTCAGGGCGATCCGATCGGCAGCGAGCGCGCACATTAGCCCAAACGGCGGCTAGCATGATAACGCAAGCTGGATGCTGGAAAGGCTGCAAATGTGCGGTGAGGGCGTTAGCACGGGATTAGTGCTTGGCTGGGCCGGATGGAGGGCGGGCGGAGGGTGGTGAGCAGGGGCCGCTGCGCAGAGCCGTGCCTGGCGCCCTGCGAGGAAAAGTTGCCGACGACGGGAGGGCGTGCGCATGAAACCCACAGCAGTCAGCCACAGCCTGTGGCGCCGCCCAATCGTCGGCTGTTCCTGGCTGTCTGTGCAGGGACCTGCGTCTCAGGGGCACCGCTCCACTGCCTGTTCTGTTCTGCGCTGCGCGGCCGCCAGCCTGGCTGCTGACCACCCCTCCCGCTGCCGCGCTGCTGCGCTGGCCGTCGCCCGCAGCTGCTACGGCGCCCCGGCCGGCCATCTCGCGCCGGCGTCGACGCTGCGCCGTGGTAGCCATTGCTGCGCGGCCGTGGCGGGAGAGGTAGACGCGCCGCCGTTGGACGTCCACGCGAGATTGAGGTGCACCCACTGGCCTTACGTCGCGCGCGTGCCGCCCTTGGGCCCCGTCGCACGCTGGCTGCAGCCCCGGCCGGGCAGTTCCTGGGAGCTAGCCGTCTTCTGTGCTGCTCCCATGTCAGCAGGATGCGCCGGCGCTGCGCTGCTCCGACTGAGCCCAGACCAGAGCGTTGCGACTCCACAGCCGTGTCGTGCAGCCGCAGCTGTCGCCGCATGGCCCTGGGTTGCGGTGTATGACTTGACTTGCAATTTACTGGAATCAGGCCGTGGTCACACGCCCACTAACGACGTGCCTGCAGCTCGCATATCAGCGGCCTAACCCAGTGCCGCCTAGGACGTCGCGGCTGGCATGCACATCATCATGGACTCCCCTCGCTCGCATCTCTGCCGGCTGCCGGCACGATTTGAATAACTCTGCCCGGAGCAGGCTAGGCTGGCAGCGCGAGCCGTGGATGAGACGACGCTCTTCGGTCCGCTCGACTGTGGCAAGCTGCAGCAGCTCTACCGAGCCTCGAAATGGGCCCGGCAGCCCACAGCTGCAGTAGTTGTCAGTTAGCTGGGCTCGGCATCGTGTGCGACGGTAGTGCTAAGCAGTTGGCGTATTACCCTCTGCTGCCATCGCTCCAACCAGAGGTGACACCGGCACCGCAGCAATGGCAGTAATGACGACTGATGCTTTCTGTCGGGCCAGACGCCGTGCAACTCGTGTTAGCAGATCAGTCCATCTCTTACCAGGGTTAGGTCGAGCATCGCCCCAGCGCTAGGCACCGCACGCGACGCAGTACCGCGAGCCCGCAGCGCGGGGTTGACGATAGCAGCGCTCGCCAATTCGGGGCCGGCCGGCACTTCGCAGCTGAGAGCTCAGCTCCAAATCGCCGGTAACGCGTATACACACGGGGCGGCCGAGGGCGAGGCGTTGGGGCTTGGGGGTCGCGGACTCCTCTCCAGCGCCTGACGCGCCTGAGGAATGAGGCCAGACTCGGTAGCGGGCGAAAAATCGTCATGAAACGATGCTAGATGCGACTCGTCTAACGACATGGGGCTGTAGAAAAGCAGAGGGGGATGCGCCGCCACAGCTAGGGCGCGGGTACTTCCATGGGGTTGCCTGCTGCCATGAGCCGGCGGGCTCGACTTTCGGGCTTTGCACGACTCGCGGCGCCCCGCAACACCCAGGTGCCGATCTCGCTGCTGCCCGTTTTGGGAAGGCAGCGCCGGCCGACCATCATCATCATCTCTTGACACCACCACCCAATTCCCACCGCGGCTCCACCCTCTGCCGTCTTTTGTCCGCACCGCATGTACACTCGAGCCAACAACCCTCCGAGCGCCTCCGCCCCAACACTAACGTCAGATGCGGTCCTCGCGAACGCAGTAGCCGCAGTCAGGCACGCCTGTCAGCGCCAGTGCGCCCTTCTCGAAGGAAGCCCGTCGTAAGTCCGGCCGCTATACGCCAGGCCGCAGACCGCAACAACACCCGATGACATCCGATGGCGAGCCGCCAACGTCGATAAATCCCCCCATGCGCCTCTGTCGGCCGCTCCACTGCAGTTCTACGACGGCCGGCGTACCACATTACGACTGGGGACGGCCCCTCCTGGACCCTCCTCAATTAATGTGTTTCCTGTCCGTCGCGTCGTGGAGCGACGAGGCCGCCAAGCCATTCTGCAAGGCGATATTGCCCGAACCGACCGTGGCGGGCCGCGTATTAGGTGTAGCTTCTTCGGCTAAGTTCGTTTCCGCTTCCAGGGCCTTGCTCCCCTCCCCCACATCACCGTATCGTGAGAGTCGCCGACACAGACAGCTTGACGGCGCTCGTTTGTTTCTTCTGCCCGCCGCCCGCTCGCTCGCTTCCAGGACCCTTTTCGCCGGGTCACCGCATCTCCGTCGCGCGATATGGGGACACGGCAGCTCAGGTTACCCGAGCGAGCGTGCTCTGTGTGTGTGCGTCGTGTGTGCGTCGTGTGTGCGTGTGCGCGTGCACCTCCCTTTTCTCCTCGCGGAGAGAGCCGCCACCGCTTGCGCGCTCGTGCGGGCGTTGCTCCATGCTTCCCAGGCCTTCCCGCAAGCGGCAATGAATTGACGCAGGATGCGGCGATGAGAAGCTTTTTTTCGAGGATCTGTCATCAGCGAGCACATGCGGTGGGCGACAGATCGCATCTCCGTTCGCATCCACGTTGATCGTCATCACACACCTCCTGGAGAGCAGCAAGAGGATTTGCGAGAATGTCTCCTCCTCCTTCCGGCTCCGACTGGCGCGTGCACTCTGTTCTATCCAGAACGCAAGGCGAACGGGATTCCGTCATGCTACGTAGGGCCCTAGTTAGGAAATCCCACATGATCTCCTTTGGGTCCTTCTTGCGCCCACTCCGCCCGAAAAACGTCAGCTCGACAGTCTTTGAATCCGGTGCATGAGACGAGGCACATCATTGCGCGAAACCGCGCATGCTCCGAGCCGTCCCGTACGCTTCCGTACCTGGCTAACGCGAGTTCCTGACTCGCTAAACGCGTATCCACGAGGCCTGGCCTTTCTCTCCGGGGTGCCTGAATAACTGACTGCGACACACGAGGTTGCTGTTTGATTGCCTAGTCTGAGCTCGGGCGGGCATTCCCGTTCCCGAAGCTACTGTTTTTGTCGCCGGAGTTGTGTCTTGAAGAATGTCCGAAAAAGTTCAGGTAGCGAGAAGCTGCCAATGACGGACTGGGTGACAGGGATAAATATTGAGAACTCGTAAGCACGAAATCACGTTGCCGTCATGATGTTCTCATCAGAACTGTTCCAAGGTATCATTTTCTATGCCGTGCGGACGATATCGGGCCGTAGCATCTCCGCTGTCTCACGGGGATTCCTAATCTAAAGTAAGCCAAGCTTGACCTTGCGCTTACCGGTACTCTCTTCCTGCTCGTCGCTGATCCTAACCATGACCTTTTGGAACAACTCGAGCTTCAAGTTCCTGCTGCCCGACACAGTGAGGACGTAATTCTCGGCGTCGAACTCGGCGTCGGGCTCGGGCACCGCAAGGTCGCGGAGCCTGATGAGGCTCTCAATGCCGAACCGGGGCACAAAGACTACGATGC
The DNA here is from genome assembly GCA_021495925.1 of Diplodia intermedia. Classification (NCBI taxonomy): domain Eukaryota; kingdom Fungi; phylum Ascomycota; class Dothideomycetes; order Botryosphaeriales; family Botryosphaeriaceae; genus Diplodia; species Diplodia intermedia. The sequence continues at coordinate 38,664 of JAKEKT010000150.1, read as the reverse complement.
CGTTGGTGAAGATCCTCATGACGAATCCCTCCTCGTCAACGACTCGTCCCTTGAGTGCCTGGCCCACATAGTACTCGATGCTTGCGCGTCCGGCGAATTGTGCATTGCGGTGGCGCACGTTGATGTTTTTGCAGATTCCCTCCAATTTCGCCTTGCTGTGCAGACTCGAGTCCAAAGGTTCGTACTCAATGGCTGCGGCGAGCTGCCTGTGCGCCTCCAGATCTGCGTAACGACGGATGGGACTCGTGAAATGGGTATAGATCTCGCTGGCAAGACCGTAGTGGCGGAACTCCGGGTATGCCTGTTGACCAGCACAAAAGTACTCGGCCGACATCATGCACCTCGTAGCCATGATACGGACGAGGGTGTTGAAGAAAGGCTCACTAGAGTCCACGCATGTGTCGAGAGAATCTGCGAGAGCCTTCGAGCTATCGACGCGAAGCTCCAAACCCTTCTTGACCTTGAGCTGATTCGCCAGTTCTTCGAAGTTGTTCTTCGGAGGAGCCGCGTGGCGACGCAAGAGAGCGGTTTGCGGGAATGCTTCGTAGTTCTTTTGGGCAACAGTAATGTTGGCGAGCAACATGAACTCTTCAACAAGCGAATTGGTATCCAAGAGTCGCTTCGTCTGAACATCCACCGGGTCCGATGTCTCGGACTCTGTTTGGACCTTGACCTCAGGACTCGCCAGGTTCAGCGCGCCAGCATCGTAACGCTTCTGTTTCAGCTTTTTTGAGAGCATCAGCAGCGTCCTCATGCCCTGGGTTAGATCGTCCTTCTGTGACTGGTCGTCGATACGGAGCTGCGCCTGCTCATAACTGAAAGCTTCGCGGGAACGAATGACGGACTTCGTGAAGTCAGCCGAAACAATCTCAGCATCTGGCGTGATCTCCCAGAGAACTGAAAATGCGTAGCGCTCAACGTACGGCTTGAGCGAGCAGAGGTCTGTACCGAGGAGCATGGGAAGCATGTCAATGCGCTTGTCCACAAGGTAGACAGTCGTGCCTCTCATGCTAGCTTCCTTATCCATGGCATTGTTTGGCTTGACGAAGTGCGAAACATCGGCAATGTGTACGCCAATCTGGAAATTACCGTTCTCTAGGCGATGAGCGTGCAGAGCATCGTCGATGTCCACACAGCCTGGTGGATCGATACTGCAGACTAGCAAATCCCGAAGATCGCGTCGGCCCTTCCAACCAACGTCATCTTTGGTAGCCGGGACCCGCCAGTCATGGCCCTCAGGTGGGAGGCAATCGAGCACCGTCTTCGGGAACGGCCTATACTGGACGTCGTATTCCAAAAGCAGCGCTTCTGTCTCCGCACCTTTAGACTCGAGTTCGCCTAGTGACCGGACGAAGTGACCCATGGGATACCTCGATTCTCTGTCCCAAGAATCAATCGTAACCAGCACACGCTTGCCGAGCATTTCGCCCGCCTGACGTGTGCGGACCCTGATCTTTGGAATACGCTTGTCCATAGGAATGAGGAAGACCATTTGCTGGGCGCGGTTCTGTTTGGCCGTAGATTTGACGGAATCTCTGTCGACGTGTCCGACGTACTGCCTCCAGTTCCGCTTTATGACGCCTACCACGCGTGCTGTTGGTTGCGGTCGGCCTTCGATGTTCTTTCCCTGTACTCTTTTGACCTCCTCTTGCAGAGCTTTTCTCTCCCTCTCGGTAATAACCGCCTCGCCTTCTTCCACGTCCGCATTCTCATTTTTGTTGAAAGTCTCCTCCTCGATGATCTTCGAAGACGGAGCCTTCCATTGGTCTTTTGGCAACACTTCAACTACAACGACGTCTCCTGATACTGCACGATTGCTGTTTTCTCTTCCGAGCACTAGTAGTGACTTCTCAAAGGCTGGTACGTGCACTGAACCCTCGAGGTAATTGTACGGCGACACATTGAAGATGCCTTGGTGCAATGTTCCATTCTTCACGCCAGTCATCATTTTCGAAAGGGTGTAGTACTGAACCACATTAGCTCATGACCATGACGACACTGGGATAACGTACCTCTGGGTAGAGCCACTGCCCCTGGCTCGCTTTGGTTTCCCGCTGCTCTTGGCCAGCAGCCACCATGTCCAATAGTTGCTCCGAATCAGGGAGACCGGCAACGTAATCAGGCACTGTGCCTCGTCAGCATGCCGGACCGGTGGAGGCCGAGGTTTGAGAACGTACACGAGAGGGCCTTGAGACCATCGGCCTTTGCCTTGCGAAGGTTCTCCCTGTCGTCGCTCAGCATGACAACAGAGGGGCATCTTGCTGCGCCTGCTCGTGACTTGGTAGCTTGCTGGAGATGCTCGCCGTACCACTGCACGGCTTTGCGCACGGCACGGTCATTCCTGTCGTTGATGGTCTCACCCTCGGCCCGAGTGACGTAGGTCTCGAGCCTAAAATCGTTGAAGAAGACGTAGAAATGCTTGCCGTCATGCTTTGTCAGGCTAATGAGACGGTTGTAAAGAGGGGCTGACTGGTTCTTGACCTCCTCTAAGACAGTCTGTAGAACAATCACGTCGTGAAACGCAGTTTCGACCTCGAAAAGGTCCATTCCAGTGAGAAAGGCATTGGTGTCAGGAATGAGGTAATGACCATTTGGGAAGGTCTTTGTGCCGGCTGGTTTTTCTGAAAGCACAAACGGTGCCACTGCAGGATCATTAGCATTCAGCAAGGGAAGGGCAGCACTACCCTGCACGTACCCTTGCCGTTGTAGTCTTTGGGGGCGGCGTCCAAGCATGCTGAGCAGAGTTTCGACGAGCATGGGATGTCTTGCCGCAAGTAGAGCTCCCTCACGATCTTCTGGACCTTGCCACTTCTGGTAGACCGCACGTAGACCTTGCTGGCAAGGTTGGGGGCGGCTGGATCGGCCCCGAACGACCGCTTGAGACTCGTCATGGTGCGAACTGGGCTGCAGGCTCTGCGCTGAGGGCGACGCAGTTGACGAGCTCGGCAATGATGCAGGGTAGTCGGAGGTGCCTGTCGCAAGTCGCGGCCGAACTTTTCTGGAAGCGCGGCGGGTGTTTGCATGTGTTTGCGCGCCAAGAACGCACGGACTCGGCCGCGGGCTCTGCGGCGTCACTTTCGTCTTGGGCCTGTCGCCGCTGGACTGCACCTCTACATCGACAATCTGCGCCGCCGAACCCACAACGCGCCCCGACCCTGCGCGTCTTCTCCGCGCATACCTGGCGTGCAATCCAACGACGGGGCCTCCGTTCTGCGAACTCTCACCGCCCGTAGTTCCGCAACCACAAACAGGCCATCATGGACTACCAGGCAAGCTCTCTTACCGGCACTTGATGCGCGGACTCACTTGCTGACCAATTCACAGAACCGCGCGGGCTCCAAGTTCGGCGGCGGCGGTGTAGCCTCGCAGTCTGCCACCAATGCTGACCGCCGCGAGCGTCTCCGCAAGCTTGCGCTCGAGACCATTGACCTCGATAAAGATCCCTACTTCTTCAAGAACCATGTCGGCAGCTTCGAATGTCGCTTGTGTTTGACCGTCCACCAGAACGATGGCTCCTACCTCGCGCATACCCAGGGTCGTAAGCATCAGACCAACCTGGCTCGCCGTGCCGCGCGTGAACAGAAAGAGGGCAAGGACAAGGACCAGTTGATGCCCGGCATGGGCGCCAGCGGCGTGCAGGTCAGGAAGAACGTCATCAAGATTGGACGGCCAGGCTACAAGATCACCAAGATCCGCGACCCTCTCACCCGCCAGCACGGCCTGCTCTTCCAGCTACAGTACCCCGAGATCAACCAGAACATTGTTCCCAGGGTCCGTTTTATGAGTGCCTTTGAGCAGAAAGTTGAGGAGCCAGACAAGTCTTTCCAGTATCTGCTAGTTGCCGCCGAACCCTACGAGACTTGCGGATTCAAGCTACAGGCCCGCGAAATTGACCGCCGCGAGAACCGCTACTGGACCTGGTACGACGAGGATCAGAAGGAATTCTGGGTTCAGATTCTATTCAAGACTGAGCGCGAAGAGCGCTACAGCGGTGTTCCGGGCCTTGCCCCCACCGGCCCGAGGAGATAGGCCCCTCCTACTTGTCTTTGCGGATCAGGTGTTCATTGGCATAGTCGGCGTCCGGGGGAACAGGAAAGCGTTAGGCTGCAAATCAGCCGCAATGGTCATTGTAAGCATAGATACCTTATACACGTGCGGAATGCAATCTGCTAAGGCTTGTCTTTCGTCGTCCACCCAAGACATCACATGTTTCAGTGCCGCTGCTGTTGTTTGCTGCTGGCATGGTTAAATTGCTGAGGGTGATACAATGCTTTCCGCGCGTCAACAGGCATGCAATGCAAACCGCCGTCTGGCGTTTCGACAGTTGCATCGTACGTCATACGCATGCACAACGATCAATCATACGAGTGTAACGACCGTTTTTCATGGCATCGCGGAATCGCTGCTAACATGTTTGATGAAGCGACCCTCCACCTGACCATGACTGCCAGATTGGGGGGCCGCGACGCACAGTCTTGGACCAGCCTGTCTCTAGCCCCACAGAGTACTCCGTGAGCAATCACCTCTCAACGTCTCTGCATGCAGCCTACCGCAGGTAAGATCAACAGCCGCAGTGACACTGCGCATCGCCTCCGCCAGTCTGTTCAACGCACCTATCTTGCCAAGTTCTAGAGCGCGATGGGAGGATGCGCACCATGACAGGCACCATCGATGGTTGTAGGACAGAGCTGCAGACCGGGAGGCTTCACGCGATCAGAGTGAACCATTCGCCCCCAGGCTGCGTTCTGACCGGCCTCCCAGAACCTTGGAATACTGTACAAGCGCCACTTCTTCCGCAGTTTTTTTGACATGAAAATTTCATCAATCAGAAGGCCCACCCGCATCCGTATTCCCACATCCACTGTCAGTGTGCATCGGACATGAGTTGCCAGTGGCGCGGTTTCGGGCCGCACCCAGTGTAACCCCGTCCCTTGGCCCATATGCCGTTCTCCTCGTCATCATGAGGAGCTAGGTAGTCGGCGGCGACGAAGATCGGCTTGAATAAGGTCACTCCGCTAATGCTCCCCATCGACCTGTCATATGAACCGGGGGCCCGCTCCAGCCCCACCGTCTTCCTGGAGTCCGGCGGCAAGATGAGGCGGCGTCATCTCTTGGTATCCGCGATCAACGGCAAACCTTGGCATGCGTTTATACCCTCGTTCTTGAGCAAAGGTCGCTATTGGCTGTGGTCAGAGCGCTCGGTGCGACTCTTGTCGCACATATGTGTGAGCCTGAGTCCCGCTAACGGCGCGATAGAGATCCCCACGGGCCAAGATGGGCCCCCACCGGTCCGCCGGGGCGAGCAACGGTCCTTCTGAGGGCCAGGCCAGGCAGCGGTGCAGGTGCGGCGCGCGCCGTGGACCTAGGTCATGGGCGGCGCTGTTGCTGACTTAGTATGCAGGGCACCCGCAACTAAAGGCGCGCTTGCAAGGCACTGCCGCTGACACGGCGCTAGAGGATATTGGGCCTATATGCTTTGCTGAGTCTCAACTAAAAGCCGGTGTTACATCCCTAACGCCAAGGCAGGCCAGTCTCGGTGCTACGCCCATGTTTCCTTTTGGCCAAGAATGTCCTATAGCGAGGCTGCGCGGCGTGGGTCTTGCAGCGCGGCGCTTGCAGAATTGCAACCAGGCGCGACGAAGATCTGCCCCGGCATCGCTCAGACATCCGGGGGCGCAGCGATAGGCGTGCAGATGGCAGATTGTTGGGCAAGGGCCGGAGAAAGCCTGGCGGTGTCTTTCCCTGCCCAGCAGCTGCAGCGACTACTGCGCGTCGAGGGCCACGGCGGTCAAAGGATGCAAACACACCGCCAAACTTGTGCCACCGGCCCTGAGACAGCCAGAGCTTGACAGCGTCGGCGACGGTGAGTGGCTGCCGGCCTCACGAGGGACCGGTTTCTGTGCGAGCAGCGCTCCCAACGGTGTGAAGCATTCCGGGTCGTCGGGCGGTTTCTGGGCGCAAGGTTGACGTCTGGCGGCTGCGAGGCATGCGGGCCCCGGCCTTGTGCGCGCGGTTTGGAGATGAACTCGGGACGGCTTTCCGCACCATGACGCCGTTTGCTTCTCCTCGACAGCAGTGTCCTCAGTCGAAGGCTGCTGCCACCGAGGGCCCGCGGCGTCCATCCGGATCCGACAGCACGGCGACGCGGGTCAGATGATGCCGCTCGACATTCCTTCCCCTTTGGGCTGGCGGTTTAGCGCGCGGCGACTGACTCTGGCCCCATGCACGCGGCGTTTCGAGCTGCTGCCGCGGCCGCCAGAGGCCATACGGGCTCGCGGGGCTCGCGGGGCGGGCGGCGGTAGCATGAGCAGCGAGGGCGGCGAGCATGAAGAAGCGGGCGCGCCGGGGGGCGATGCTGCTCGCATGCTCTTATCAGAATGACCAGCGCGGGCCGTATCCGCAATGCCCCATTTATTGCCCGCCTGGAGGAGTCACAAGGACGGCCGAGCTGATTCGCTGCCGTCATCGCCCTCAGGACGTCTGCGTGTGGCGCATTGTGCGCGCTGATTGGCCCGCCGGCCAAGACCCTGCAGACGCAGACACCAGATGACTCCCACACTCCCAGCGTCGCACAGGCCTGGGCCGCCTTTTGCCTGGGCCGCCTCCTAGCGTGCGTGCTCTTTGAACATCCCAACCTCGACGTCGAGATATGCAAGGCAGACTCCGCGCCCCGCCGCCCTGGGCATCGGCGCCTCTGACCGCAAGTCTCCAGAATGCGCGGCCCCGCGAGGAGCAGGCCTGCGCGCGCGCCCGCGACGTCCGCGCGGCAGCCGTGGCAGCGGCCGCGGCAGCAGCACCGGCGCCGGCAGAGCAGATGGCGGCAATGGCTTGGGTGTGGCTTGGGCGCGGGCGGGAGCAGATGCAAGATCGCAGCACGACTCGCACGCCGGCCGCGGACGGTAGATCACCGCCGTGCAGCGCACTTGCACGCGCCCGCCTGAGGGTACGGCGACGCGGCCGATCTCTCGTGTCGACGACCGATCCATGCTCCCGCCGGGGGGCGCATGGCTTGCCCGTAGCTGCTTACGGACGGAGCGCAGCCCGCCTGGACGCGGCCAGGCTGAGCAGGCTGGGACGGTCGCGATGCTGCTTTGGGCGCGTCGAGCGGAGCATCAGGCAAGCGGGTCGGGCGACTGCGAGGCCGAAGAAACCCAAACCGTGAATCCTGTCGCTAGGCGCCGCGCTGATTTGGCCGCGGCGCTGAACCCCTCATGGCGCCGGCGCCATGATGCTGCACGCCCCCAAAGCATGCCGCTTGGCGCAGGTGCTTGCGAGCGCAGCGGTTCCGATACGGCTGGCCGGCGCGCCTGCAGCCTCGTCCATCATACCGCGCTGCAGGTCATCTGGCGTCGCGCTCTTGACGAATCCTGCGGCTTGATTGCTGCATTCCCCGGGCAGCTGAGGGCGCGGATTCCACTTAAGCACTCGCACACCCGCCTGCTGCCCGCGTCGGCTCGACACACCCTCGCGCCGACGCAACTGAGCCCCCAGCTCTGGAACGAGGCGCTGCGCTTGGCCCTCAGATCACGGGCGCTGCCACTGGCCTCGCTTGCTTCCGCCCGCCCACGCCGTTTGGGCCCGTCGCCGCGTGTCGTCGGAACGCCCGCAGACGCTCTCGCCGCAGCACCCCCGCTACGCGCCCGCCCGCCCTTGCAACACAACTCTGGAGCCGGCCGCCGCACTCCCGCACCAGGGCCCGTGGCGCCGGCTGTTCGCTCTTCAGCAGGGCGCCATTAGCCGCAGCGCAGGCAGGCGGATGCTGGCTGCTACGTACATATTGCCTCCCGGCCAAGCTCGCTGCGCCCGCACCCGTGGTGCCGCCGCGCAGTAGAGCCGCCCGCCGCCGCTCCATTTGAGCGCGCCCGAGCCCAGGCATTCCTGTCCTCCAGCAGCAGCACCCGTCCGCTTCGGCCATCGCGCATCCGGCGCCCTCCCGCCCCGCGACCTTCGGAGATTGCTCCGCGTGGGCAAAGCCAGCCAGCAGCCGTCAGCGAGCGTGCAGACAGGCCAGCATCCCGGCCCGCCACGGGCACGCTGCAGGTGTCGCGCCCGCACACACGCGCTCACACGCCCTCAGCCCTCTGCAGGCCCCCCGGAGCGCAGAGCCACAGGCAGCGCATCCCGCAAGTCAGCGTCGCTGCCGACTCGCACGGGGCTTGGCAGGCGCGTTGCATCATCGCCCGCGCGCGGAGCAGCTGTTCGCTTCGCCTCTGTGGCACTTCGCAAACTCCTTCGGCGAACCTTGCATCCCTCGACCAGCCAACGCCCACCTCGCAGCGCCCAAGGCCCGCACACCGCCGCCTCCCCATTCTTGCCGCTCCCGAGCTTCAGGGTCCGTGGGTCCAGCAGGGTTGGCAGCAGAGAGATCGATATCTCGATGCTCCGGGATCGTGCAGCGCACCCCAAGTCCGCCTGCACCGTGTCGTAGCCTCTCAGCTACCGTCGCGCCTCCCGCCGCCTACAACCACTGCTCGTCGCCTCGAATGCGACGCCTGCGCGCGCCGCAAGTTCGACCAAGTGCACCACGCTCGTGCGAGTCCGCGCTCCGACTGCGCACGTCCGCACGCTGCTATAGCGCCGCTTGAAACGCTGCCGCCGCCGCCAAGTAATTGCGCTTCCGACCTCCGTCCATGTACTCGACCACCTCGCATCTCCCTGTCTCGACGTCCTTGAACGGCGGCATTGGAGGAAGCATAATGGATCCGTCCGGTACAATAAACCCCGCTGCTCTCAACTCAGCAGGTAGTGCGTACTTCCCTATTGCTCTCGCTGTTTTCGCGCGGCCCGCACCGCGAGCGCGTCATGCGCGTTTTCACCTTCATCAACCCGCGCCGTCCCCGCGCCCTTGGCCGCAGCGACGCTCGCCGTGCCTGCTGTCGCCCCCTCCGGTGCCAGCCCCGATTTGCTAACGTGTGTCGCCCCCCACAGTGTTGTCAGGCTCCACCTCCAGCATCGCCCCTCAGCCAAGTCCTCGCGGCATAAAACGAAGCCGCTCGCCGGATCATGCGGAAGACATCTTCGCGACTGAGCGAGCAGATGAAGGTGGGTCGATTCCCGCTTTGCTGCATTGTGCGCATTTGGTGCCCAAGGTTCGCTAACGCCACCGTTAACCGTCAGACGACTCCAAGCCACGGAAACGTGGGAGGCCGCCAAAGTCCAGAGTGTCTGAAAGTCCTCTGTCGGTGCACTCTCAGCAGCCCGCGCCTGGTCCGGTTCAAACACCGCAGCTCAAGTCTCAATCTCTGCCGCAAACATCACCACCTCAATCATCCCCTCCGAAGTCCACTCCCACGAAAAGCACGGTACTAAAGGCACTGCCGACAGTTAGAGACCACACGACCGACCAGCTTAACCCCGAAGGTGATGAGTACATACCGCGTGAATTCGACGAGGCCGGAGAGAAGAAGGTCACCACCACCGGCCATCCGCTAGACGGCAGAGAGTACCGATGCCGCACGTTCTTCGTTCCTAATAGAGGCGACAAGCTTTTCATGCTTGCCACAGAATGCGCACGAGTGTTGGGTTACCGAGACTCGTACCTGCTCTTCAACAAGAACAGGTCGTTGTATAAAATCATCGCCACTCAGGCCGAGAAGGACGATCTTATCCACCAGGAGATCCTACCGTATTCTTATCGCTCTCGACAAATAGCCATCGTTACGGCCAGGTCAATGTTCCGCCAATTTGGCAGCAGGCTCATCGTCAACGGCAGACGTGTGAGGGACGACTACTGGGAGAGCAAGGCTAGGAAGCAAGGCTTTACCGAAGATGACCCGGCTGGTGAGAAGCGGCCTGGTGCAGCGAGGCAGAGAGAAGCCGCAGCAGCAGAGGCCAACAGCCACGCATTGACCGCATTGCCACACGGAGAGATCATCTACAGCAACGGACCTGGGCAATTGGATGTTCCGCCGGGCGTACACCCAGGTACTCTAGGACCTCTGCCCATGATCAATTTGGCTCCCGCAGATGAGCTCCGTGCGAGGGACTTTGGTGGCCTCCAAAGGCCAAGGCACGAGATCTCGGGCCCTGCCTACGAGGGTAGGATGATTCCAAGCACCGCCAGCGAGATTCTCAATCAAGCTGCGCACGCTGCAGAGTACAACAAGAACCTGGGCGGGCAGCGCACGGTCCGCAGCAACTACATGGACGAGTATTGGAAGAGGCCGCACGAGCCCGTGCTCGCAAATCACCAGCGTCAGCCCACGGTTGAGGGCGAAGGAGTTACGAGTGCTCAGCAAGGACTCCCGTCCCCAAGGCCGAACGCGAACGCGATGATGGCTGGGCAGCAGCAAACTTTGCCGACTCACGCTCAGCAAGGTCCATCGCAGATGATGACGCCTCAGCAGCCGTACACGCAAGCTTCGCACGCACCAAACACGATGGTTCAAACGCCGATGCGGCCTATGCACCAGCCTCCTCATTTGCAGCACCGCTCACCAGGCATGAATATGGGTCCTGGGGGCGGCGCAGGCCAACCAGGCCCGTACGGCTACCCGCAGAGCCAAATGTGGCCTCCGCCGCAGCCACAGCCATCGCCGCTGTCACAGCAGCATAGCATGCAACAGTTTGGTCAGCAACAGTCGCCTCATCCACAGCCATCACCTTTGCATGCGCCTCCTCAAATGCATCACCCTCAAGGCAGTGCATCAATGCATGGAGGCCCGATGGGCTATTCGACAATGGGCGGAATGAATCCTGCGTACCGGAACATTGGCGGCAACCCATACCAGGCAAGCCCCAGCCCTCAGCACTTCAATGTGCACCCGAGCACTGCAGCGCCACAGCCGGGCATGCAGGGCTGGTCACAAGCATCTCCTCAGCAGGCACAGAACTGGCAGGGCTTCTAATGACATCTCCTTGAACGTTGGCACAGATCTCACGGTCATGTTCCTTCACGCTCCCATTCACGCCACGGAATGGGAGCCCTCTCGCGGCGAGGTTCTCTCGGCCGCGCAACATGGTCGTTGCAGGCCTCGCGCGCGCTCGCACGCTTCAACGCACTTCACGCATCACACGCAAATTGATACGGGTTTGGCAACACGCAGCATTATCAGGCTTGGGTTGGCTCATCGAAGTATTGGGGTTAGGGCGGATACAACAAGGCGTTTTTCCTACACTACGAAGTCTCTTCGAAGCACTTGCACGTTTCGGGGAGGTCAAGAGATTCTTTCGGGCATGTTTGGGTATCTTGTTTTGCGCTTTGAATCAACCGTTGGCTTTGTCGTCTTCCAGTCGCCTTCACTTCGGACGTTGGTGTTAGTTTCCCCTTTTCTTTCCATACCCTGTATACTACGCAAAGCACAGAGAAAGGAGAGAGGAGAGAGGTCGGAGGCTTGCAGTGCTGCGCATCATCATCATGCATAATGCTGGCGGAAATACTCCCTCTATTCTTTCTACTTCCTTTTCCTTGGACGGGGAGGATCAACAGGGCCCCTCCCACGCGGCGAAAGCATAGGGATACACGTTCTTCGCTTCTCGCCGCGTCCGCACAACTCCCCGACTTCGATTCTCGGTACAATTGTTTAATGGCACTAATACTCTCGCGGGCGGCTTATGGCGTGAGTCGCAGCTCGAGCCTGCCGTGGGCAGGGGGCGGTGGACCACGGTCTCTGTTTGCTCATTCGTTATGTCTTCGCTTCGCACATCAGGCTTTCTCATTTCGGGCCTTTTCTGATGGAAGAATTATGAGGTGGACGAGGAGATGAGAGGAGGCTGTTTGGCAGCGGCAGCTGACACTTTCGGCCCATGGCACATGGAGATGGAACTCCTATCGAATCAATGAATCAAAACTTGGACATGCAAGATGTGCAGCGGCTCTCGCCCAGGCGGGATCGATAGGGCTCTCTGGAGGGAGTTGCGCCGTGACAGGCTCGCTTGCGTCCAGAGCTGCGCCATTGCCTCCGCGGGCCGGCAGATGATTGGGGTGAAGATCATCCATGCGGATCTCCATGTCCATGTCCACGGGGCCATCAATTTTTACTTGTTGCGTGCAAGCTTGCGCGCGTCCCGTTCGATTTTAGTTTCGGGGCGCCACGCAATATTGCCCGCCACTCTGCTCGTCGCTCACGAGGGAAGACAGACGTCGCCTCTCCGCAGCAGCGTTCGTGTTGTCCCCGGCCCATCAGCAGCGACGCGGCGTCATCGGCCACGGTGCTCGCCCGCGAGCATCCCTGTTCCCTGCCCGGCGAGGGCGTGTGCTGCTGCGCCTCCGCGGGTCTGATGCGCTCCTACACTAACTCCACCGGTGCTAAGGAAACGGGGCCCTCGAGCGCTAGTTCTGGGCAGGCGGAGAGTCTAGTCGCACGATTGAAGCATCATCCATTGCCTACCTGCCCCCCAAATTTACCCCCTGCTTATCACACGAGCAATGCTCGCGGCAAAGCAGCAGCAGCAGCAGCAGCAGCTTGCTTGCTTGCTTGGGCACCCCCGTTCGCCTAAGAGCGGCATTGCAGCGACTATTGAATAGAAGGTCAGCGCGCCGGGCGGGGCCCAAGCCTTCCCGGCCATGCAATGCTGGACATCTCGTCACACTCCTTCGCCCAGCGCGGAAAGCCTCTCTTGCCTGGAGTCGTTGCTGCCTCTCCGCCCGCGAGATTAGCATCGTTTGCTCTCGGCCTGGTTCCACCGCCTCGACGGCTGAATGGGGAATGCGCGAAGGGCACTAGGGGCGGATTCGGCAAGGACGCCTTATCCGATAGCGTCGTCGCTCCTCCTGCTTCCTCTTGCTACCATCCCGCCTCCCGTCTTCACCTTTTGTGCCTCGGTCGGCCGGCCTCTCGTTCGGCTTGACGAGGATGGCGAGGGCGGACTATGAGCTGATGTCGGCCTTATCATGCCGCCGATGCCTACGAGGCTTGCCCCGGAGCCCAGCTGCATTTTGGCTTCGCGCTCTACGCGCTCCGCCAGCGGTCGCCGGCGTGGTCCGTGAATCGAGCGAGCACGGTGGCGGCGGCGGCGGCGGCGGCTGCGGCCTGCAGCGGGGAGCAAGACGAGAGTCCCGGGGGTGAGAAGGTGAGAAGAGAGGACGACGACGAGAGGAGTGGCGGGCTTTCCGGCCGCGCCCTCATGCGCATGACGATTACCCTTCTTCCCGCCCGTCTTCTCTGCCCGGCGGAGCCGTGTTCCATGCGAATGCGCAGAGGACAATGCAATCGACCCTGGTCGCCGCATGTCCGCTTGGCGTTATTGTCTTCTCTCTGCTTACATGACGGCGCAGGGCGAAAACGAGGATGTGATGACGACGAGGAGAACGGCGCGGTGATCAATGGCTTGCTTAGTGAGCCAGCAGCAACGCCCATCATCAGGCCTCATGCTCGAAATAGTGCTGCGATTGCTCGCGCCCAACGGTCTGGAGCGACGTCTTGCCCGTCTCAGTGTCACCGGACCATCGCTCTCTCCTTTTCGCCTTTCTGTCCTCCCTATCGGTCGACGAATCGCTGATTGAGCGCCCTCTGGTTGGCTCCATGGCGGCAAGGATACTGCTATATGCCTGCCGCCGCCTGTATGCACAGCGCGCACGTGGTCGCCGCGCACACAACCCCGTCTCGGTTCCTGCAGCGTCTTCCCGCGCCGCGGTAGCTTGCTGCTGCCGCTGGTGCTGCTGCCGCCGCCGCTGCTGCTGCGTGCGCTGCTGCATGTCGATGATGGCATCCAGGGCAGCCGATATCAGGTGGCGATTATGTGGCGGCCGGGGTAGCATTTCTGACTCCGATTCTGGGCCAAACGGCCTCCAACACTGGCCCTGCATTGCTCGCTCCCCCGGGCGCCTCTCTGTTTCACCTCGCCGTCTCGTCTGGCGCAAGCAGCCCGCTCAGAGGCCCGATGGCGAGAGCAAGTCCAATGCTGCGCTGTAACAGGAGCATTGTTGCGTCGTCGTGCACCACCGTGGTCGCAACGGTCGGATTGCACAGTGGTAGCTGTTAGGGCAGCTTGGACCGCTGAGTGCTCTTCCCGCTTCCCTTCTCCAATTGCACCTCCCGCTCGCTTCTAGTGCTGATCTGAGCTTAGCACGAAACCAAAGCCAGAAGAACCTGGGAAGGGTGAGAGCAGGCAATCAGGCGAGCCATTGACCCCCGCAAGCAACCTGCGTCGGACGTTGTATATCCGTCCTGCGTGGCGTTCCGGACAATGGCATCATTCTCGATACTGATACTTCATCCGCATTGCCGCAAGAGGCATATAGAGCAGACGGCGATCGTGCCTCGATGAAGGAGCCGTCCCTTGCACCCATTTGTTCCCGAGTCCATGGCCGAGACGCTGACATGACGACGATTCGGGAGCCTATGGGGAAACTGCCGAGACGCAGCCCTCGCTCCACCCGTCTCGCCCTTTGCGTTACCTGCTGCGAGAGAAAGACGAGGGAGCCCGGCGCCGCGGCTCACTTCTATTTCCTTTTTCCCTTCGACTCGGTTTCGAACCGAATGCAGGCTGCCCGCCTTGTCTCAGCATCAGTCATCAAGCTGCGAACGCCCCGGGGCCGTGGCTTGAGCTTCCCTGCCTCTTCCACTTTCTCTGTCTCTCCCTGTCTGTCCTCGTGCTGCGCCCGCCGCTGGCGAACTGCATACAGACCGCAGAAGCTGGGGGGCTGTGCGTTCCCGCGTCGTTCCGCATCCCGCATATCCCGCGTTCCCGCGTTGCCGCACGTCGCCGGAAAGGGGACGGGACCCAGCAACGGCAGCAGCAAGCAGGAGCAGGACCAGGAGCAGGAGCAAGGCTGCGATGATGCAGCCAAGGATCAGCATTGGCAGCCGATTGAACGATAGCTATACCCTTGAACGTCGAAAATGAAAACGCCCATTTACTGCGATTGTCCTATTCGCTCCGCGTCATCGTTGCTATCATCATTTTTTTCCGCCCCAATTTACTGCCCACCCACACACATCCTTCCCGGCCTGTCAGCCTCGACGCTCCGGCGTCTTGGTTCATGGGAATTTGATTGCTTCTGTGCTTCTGCCGCAGTGCCGACCAATGGATAACACATGATCCCTGGCAGTAACGTGGCCTTTTTTTTTTTTTGTTTCTTCGTTTCATGAAGATCACTACATGGTTGCTTTTCTCATTCGTTGCACGTCACATGGCCAATGGGACACGAAGAAGCATCACCCCAGTCGGCGCCATTGCCGCACAAGGGAGGCTGCATGTTGCTTTCGCCCATATTGCGCCGGACTAGCTGGTTCGGGCCATATCCGATAGGCTTTTCTTGTGGTCCGAGAGACGAAGAAGGAAAGGGAGAGAATTGGCGAACGGGGGCGGGAAAACGAGGAATGCTTTCGACGAGGAAGAGAAGCGAAACCGGCAGGGGAATCAAAAGGCCATGCATGTGAGATTTGGCCTGACCGGGAGGCTGCGCCTGCCGAGGGATTGGGTAAAGTAAGGTTTGGCGCATGCATACATACGGCATCGCCTTGCTGCTGACTGCAGCGGGCAGGGAAGAAGGGCGGGCAAAAAGCACGCAACAGCCGCGCACGAAAATGCAGAAACAAGATTGAGTTGGCTTTTGGGACCTACATGGAATAGTTCTGGATCACCTTTTCCGCTTACTTTCTTTTCTGACCCTGCATGTTGTGGAGAAAACCGGATTAATGTTGCTCGAAGGAGACAATAGTGGTAGGCATCCTGGATATCGTATCGCCCCCAAGCCATGGTCGTCGCTATACGAACCGGCCTTACCCACTCGAGGCTTTTCCCCTCCTTCCTCTCGCTTAAGGGATCGCCCGTCTCTCGGCCAAAATCCCGTCGATATGGCAAGTCGTTACGCCTTCTCGCGTGAGGATGGGAAGGAGCCTCATCCCTGCGTGTATATATCCGAGCTTCTTTGGACGGCTGTCCGTCGCCAAGTTTGGATCGCCGACACTTGATGGTCATTATGGAGAAGGTCACACATCACGGAGAATGCTACAACCCCATCCCATGTAGTTGAATTAAATATCACAATACCCTATTCTCGTCCAAACAGTGAATGCACATAGAGAACAGGAGAGGTGCCGGGTTACGACCATGGAATACTCGAATACCGTCCTACATCCAGAGAAAACTCGACAACATCCTACGCAAGCTCAGGACGCTTTTACAAAGCCTACGTCGATGATGTAGTGATCTTCAGTCGGATTCTCGATGAGCACCTTCGGAACATTCCGCAGAAGCTTGATCATCCTCGAATCAACCTCGCTCCGGACAACACCTATGTCGAATACCCAAGCGGCGCGCCCCTGGATGAAGGAGTATCGCTTCTTGGTCTAGTTACAGCGCAGGAGAAAGTCCACACCGTACTGGATATGCCTTTTCCAAACACATTAAAGGAATCGGAGCACTAACTCGGCGTCACAGGATACCTGCGCAGAATTCCCACCCATTGATGGAAAGCCGCTAAACTACCCGCGCTCGTGGTAAGGCTACTTGCCTCCCCTTGCTGCCGCCGCCACTCTCCTCGGAGCCTTTGCCTTTTTTCGAGTGCGGGAGAGAGGGTTGGCTCGCGGGCGCAGTCTTGCTGCCGGACTCTAAGCCTGCGGGCTTCTCTTTGGGACTTGGAAGAGACTGGTTTTCTGCTCATCCTCACGGGAAAACGGCACTACCCCCAAGAGCTATTTTCAGATGAGACTCGTTAAGCGGAAGCACTTTCGCGGGATCCCCTGCACGGAATGGCATGAGGAAGTGGCATTGGGCTGCTCTGCTTCGCGGAAGGATGAAGGAGATGTTGTAGCGATTTTTTATGGCGACCGAATCGAGAAATACTTGTAAACCACAGTTGTACATGGCGGAACTGGGCTGCTTACTTATCAAGAGCAAGGCGTTGCCAGTTACTATACTCAAATCTCTCAAGTGTTCTGATTTGTGTTGAAGAGATACAAAATACCTGAGACTTGGAAAATATTGTAGTCTTCCTCTGTGGGTATTGGAGTCAATATCCGATTTAAGTGTTGGTCTAAACGTCGTACAGTGTCATGCAGACAAGCATTTCAACTACACATACAAATGAATGACATTCATCTTATGAGGCTGATATTGGCCCCAAATCTACTACTGTGTTTGTTCTGCTCGCCATGGCCGTTGCGTAAATTCGCGTTGCGGAATTTTGAGGGGACGGAAAAGAGATCCTCTACCAATCCAACGAGCCGACTGCCGCAACTTGGTTCATTGCCTTGCGAGTTGAAGTCTTGCTGCTCTTTGGTTCGATCCTGGAGTAAGGTGGACATGATGCCGTTGTTCTTTGTGAAGCAAAAGTGCTTAATCTATGTGCGGATGTATAACCTGCGACACTATTCCCCCAGGGTATTCACTCTCTATAATGGAAAGAACTGGATTTCGATTTCCTGACCGACTTGAATTAGTACATAGCAAGAAGGCGGGATTTACCATCCTCTCCGTGAGGCTCGTCAGAACCTTGGTCGGCCACTTTGGATTTAGTATTTCCAACGATATCTGTATCTTCGCTCTTTCCACCGCTGAGCTTTGAAGATTCCTTTACCTCAACATGTCATCTGTGCTGGTAGCAATTCACCGGCTCTCATCTTCTAAATGCATTGGATTTTGCTACAAGCATGAACAGCATTCCGACCCATCTACAAAGAGACAGCCATGACCAGCGAAACCAGAGAAAAGGGAACAACAAAAAGTAAAATTGATTCGTAACAAACCCTGCATCCTATTCCCTTGCTTTACACATGCCCATCTTCTACATCCCCGCTGCGATTCTGAGCCAAAATGCTCTCTCATCTGCAGACGGCGTGGCATCGTTTACTCAAAGCTATACCTCAACCACTCACCAACCGCCCTCAAGCTCTCCCACCTGACCGTCTCGTCCTTGTCGGCCATGAGCTCCATGACGCGGGCCTTGAGGCCGATCTTCTCGAGCGTGGGTCTCTTCTCGGGCACCTCGCGGATGAGGCAAGCGACATCGTTGCAGCCGACGGCGAGCACCTGCTTGTCCTGCTCCCACGGCTTGGCCAAGATCTCGGCGAGCTTGCGCGGGAGATCCGCATTGCTTTCCTCGACGATGCGCCGCGCGTTCTCGCGCCAGAAGGCCGGGTTGCGGTGCGGCGGCGACCAGCGCAGGTGGCCCGAGTGCACCTCGGCCGCGTACTGGTCGAACGTCGTCTGTGTCTTGGTGTACTCCTCGAGCATGTCCTTGAGCGCCGTCAGGTCCTCCAGCAGGTCCTCGTCCGTCAGGTGGCGCGACTGCAGCGCCTGCAGGTGCTGGGGCAGCTTGGCCAGCGTCGCCGCCGGCAGTAGCGAGTCCGGGCGCGCGCTGAAAAGGTTGCGAAGCGTGGACAGGAGAAGGCGGGTCGTCTTCTCCTTGGGCGATGCGCGCAGGAGCTGCGCGTACAGAGTGACGAGGTCGTGTTCCCTGCAGAGGCATCGTGAGTATATGGCACGGACATGATGGCAGAAGTAGTGCAACTTACTCGTCCAGGCCATCAGCCACGAGCTTGGCTTCGAAACTCAGCTGCCATATCACAAGAAGAACGTGGTACAGGAGCTGGAGACCGACGCCTCCAGCCAGGCCAACGTCGGCGACGCTGCGGAGGCTACCAGTCGTGCTCCCGTACAGAGTTGAGTCAGTGTCCTTCACGTTGCCTGCCGCCGTTCTGAGAATGTCAACCAGGGGGTTCAGCGTCTCTTTCCTCTGCCTCCAGAACAGCGATCTCGCCTTGGAGGTTCTCAGCAAGGCCGAGTACTCCTGCACGGCAATGTCCTGGAGACCGGCATCGGAGCTCTTTGCCAAGGTGGCCAGGTAGGTGTACAGCTGCGGCAGGGCTTCCTCGACCTGGGCAGACTGCTTGGGGTTCGAGACCAGGGACTCGGATATCAGAGCGGTGAGGACGGCTGATGCCAGAAGCGGGATGGGGTCCTCGGGATTGGTCGACTGCTTCAGCAACGGCAGGAAGGGCGCGAACGGCTGCGAGTGCTGCGTCAAGGCGGTGAGGAACGACGGGATGTCTGAGGGCGGCATGTCAGCATCCGAGCAAGATGCAAAGGCGGCAACGAAGGGCTGGGGGGCACCGCACCTTCCAAGAGGTCGCCGGCGAGCACCAGCATGTACTGGATGATGTCCTGACGCTTGCCCTTCTGCGCGGCCTGGAAGATGTCCTGCGAGTCATCGCTGCCGAGCAGCAGAGCAACAAAGCTCTGCGAGTCCTGCTCGATGGCCTGCTTGCGCTGCTCTTTCCGGACCTTGTCAATCGACTTGATCTTCTTGAGGTCCTGGTCGGTGATGGTCTTGGCGCGCACGGCGCCCTCCCACGAGATGGGGCGGGTGCGGATGTTGTTCTGCAGCGAGAGGATGTAGGTGGGCGGGTCGAGCGACATGGCGGCGGCGGGGATGAGGTGCGAGGCGGCGGCGGTGGTGGGGGAGGATGGGCGGTTGGCGATGGGCAGCTTGGTGCTCTTGGGTTGGAGTTGCCCGCCGCAGCTCCACGCGCTCGTGCACAATGACGAATCCCTGCAACAGCTCAGCTCCCGCACCTCCACCCCTCCTCTCCACCACCCCCCGCCACGCCATGGCTGCCGCTTTCCACCCTGGCAAGCGCCTGTCATTCAGCCGCGACCTCTGCACCGTGCGCTATGTCGGCCAGGTGCAGGGCACCAAGGGCGAGTGGCTGGGCGTCGAGTGGGACGACCCGACGCGTGGGAAACACGATGGCTCGCACGCCGGCGTGAGGTACTTTGAATGTATGACATCCCTGCGCTTGCACAAGCTAGGCTGACGGCTTTTGCATTAGGTAGGCCTGAGAAAACACCCGACTGCCGGCTCCTTCGTGCGGCCCAATCGCCCGTCTGATCCGCCGCTGTCCTACGTCGAAGCCCTGAAGCAGAAATACGCCTCCGAGCCCGTCGAAGACCCGAGTGTCTCAAACATTGACATTGTTGTCATTGGAAAGGCCCCCGAACACGTGCCGGTGAACTCGTCCGGCAAGGTCATCATGATTAGCGGCAAGGAGGCTGAGGAAGTGGGCTTCGACAAGATTCGGAAGAAACTTGCAAACCTGAAGGAACTCCGCATCGTGCTCCTCGATGGCATGTGCATGGAAAGACCTTTTTCGAAGCTTTTCGAACAAGCCGCCGAGATCGCCGTTGAAAAGCTCACGGACGTCAAGGATGCATCTCCGAGCATCCAGGAACTGGACCTCAGCCGGAACCTGTTCGAGGAGTGGAGAGAGGTGGCATCGATATGTGTTCAGCTCGAGAACCTCAGACGGCTAAAGGTGGACGGCACCCGGCTCAGGGACCTCCGACTCGATGGCTGTCTATTGTCCGCTTTCACTCAAGTCTCAACCCTGAGTCTCGAGGATACTCTGCTGAGCTGGGAGGACGTGACAGGCATATGCTCCGCATTCCCAGCCCTGACAACCTTGACCCTCACCAGCAATGCATACGACAAGCTGGGGCAGACCCATCTGCCATCAACCATAACTGAGCTCATTCTGGAGAAAAACTACTTCCGCTCGTTGGATGATCTCCAGTGCCTGGCGAAGCTGCCCAATCTCCGATCGCTGAAGCTGAAAAACAACTTGATTTCGGCGATTCGCGACCCCCACTTGGCGGGCGAGGAGCCACTGGTATTTTCTGACAGCGTCTCAGAAATCGATCTTGTACATAACTCCATTGAGGATTGGAGTTTCATTGACAGCCTTCCTTCCGTCTTCCCAGGCCTCACGTCCCTTCGAATCTCGAGCAACCCTCTTTACCACGGTCTACAAGCCGTTGATGGCAAGCCCCTGACGGCGGATGATGGCTACATGCTAACCATAGCGCGTTTGGGCAACCTCAAGATCATGAACTTCAGCACGGTAGTCTTCCCCCGAATATTTCAATTGACGTTAGTGGCTGACAGCTGGCCGCCAGATTTCCGCAAAAGAACGGCTCAATGCGGAAACGTACTACCTTTCTCAAATTGCTGCCGAGCTGTCGAATGTGCCCGAGGGCCAAGAGTCAAAGGTTACGGCTACACATGGACGATACTCTGAGCTGTGTGCTGAATACGGCGAGCCTACGATCGTCCGGTTGGATGCCGATGCGGTGAAACCCAACTCTCTCGCAGCTCGGTTGATCAACTTTAGCTTCTACCCTGGAAGCTCGGTGAAGGCGAAGCTCGAGGGCACGGGGAAGGCGGTCGAGGAATTCAGCGTCGAACTGCCTCGCAGCTTCACGGTTTATAGTATGCTTGGAGTAGTGGGTAAGCGGCTCGCGATGTCGCCCCTGGACCTGCGACTGTTCTGGGAGACAGGCGACTGGGTACCGGTGGGAGAGGAGGGCGCAGTGGAGATTGAAGAATGGGAGTCGAGCGACGAGGAGGATGGCAAGGCGGGCGAAGGGTCGGTGGTTCGAGAGGTGGAATGGGTTGCGGGGACGAAAATGGTGGGGACGTGGGTCGAGGGAATGGAGGCGCGGGTGCGGGTCGAGGTCAAATAGAGCGGGAGGTGGGAATCGAGCTGCTTAGCGATATTTTGGCAGGCGGAGACGGGGTAATGTCAAGTGTTGAGGTTGGGTAGCGGGAGTGGCGCGCAGCCCTACGGTCGCATCTCGCACCCGAAGCGGGCAAGCGCACGAGAGTCGGCCGAAGCCAGGGATGACAAAGACGCTTATACGCATTGGCGGCGCGTTCATTGGCAGTGGCAGCGCGCAGCTGCGCCCGCTCGTCATCGAGGCGATGCCGAATTTTATCTTGTCGACACGGCATGCCGAGCCATGTGGTCGCGCGCTTATGTCCTGGCTTCCGAGCCCGCCATTCTCGCCGGAGATTTGGCCACGACTTGTGTCGCCCGCACGTCCGCTCAATCCATTACGGACGAAAGAGGCCAGAACACGATGATTGACACGCAGCCTCGGCTCTTCGCAGCGCAGCCGCTTTCTGCAGCTCGACCGACGCTCTTCTGTGGATACTGGATCGACGAGCCTACCTACTCAGCAAAAAGCGGTCACTCACACTACTCAGCCTCTCCGGCGCCGCGGCTCCGATTGGTAGGCACGACCAGCAGCAGCACCAATGAGCTCAGCTGTGATGTGCCGGCCTCAGCCCTCTCACCACCTCCACCCTGCTCCCGATCAGCGCATTGACGACGACGCGACCGCCTGTGGATCCCGCGTGGCTGCCCGCTGTATCTTGCGTCCGTGCACCCGCTGTCTCGACTCTCGAGCCCTCGCCGCTGCCCGGCCGTAACCCTTTCGTGACGCTTAGCGGCCGTAGGTAGGCCTGCCTTTGCTGCTCTCCCTGCCCTGCGCTGCGAGCCCCAGCCGAGCTTCTCGAATCCCGCGCACCCGGCGGCCGGTCGTATCATCCACCCCGTGTTGTTTCTCGCTGCGTGGCGTTCGTGCATCTACACTTCCACTCGCGTCCTTTATATACCCCCGCGTTGGCTGCCCGGCAAGATGCTTTCTTACCTTAATCTAGCAGAGAATTTTTCTCTTCTTTCCACCTCCACCTCAGACAACATGGCCGACTCCAACGAAGTCCCCATTCCCCAGGTCCCTGGCCTGCCAATCATTGGGTCCGTCCCGCCAACGCCCGCTGCTGCCCGCGAGTACTGACGATTCTGCAGCAACATGAATGATTTCGACGCTGCCTACCCTCTTGGCTCCATCATTCACATGGCCGAGACCTATGGTCCGCAGAACATCAACCCTCGCCTCTGGCGGCGCAGAGCTAACACGCACGCCAGGCTCCATCTTCAGATATGTCCTTGCCGGCCAACCACGCATCGTCGTGAGCAGCCAAGCATTGGTCAACGAGGTCTGCGATGAGAAGAGATTCATGAAGAAGGTGGCCGCCGGCCTGGAGCAGGTCCGCAACGGCATCCACGACGGCCTGTTTACCGCCTACGGCCCGCACGAGAAGAACTGGGGCATTGCCCACCGCATCCTCATCCCGGCCTTTGGCCCGCTCTCCATCCGCGGCATGTTCGACGAGATGCACGACATTGCGAGCCAGCTGGTCCTGAAGTTCGCGAGGCACGGGCCCAACCATCTCATCGAGGTCACCGAGGACTTCACGAGGCTGACCCTAGACACCTTGGCCCTGTGCGCCATGGACTACCGCTTCAACTCTTTCTACTCCGCCGAGATGCACCCCTTCGTCCAGGCCATGGTCGACTTCCTCATCGAGTCGGGCAACCGGTCAAGGCGACCCGCCATTGCCGAACCTTTCTACCGCGCCGCTCAGTACAAGTACGATGCCGACATCTCCATTCTCCAAAAGACCGGCCAGGAAGTCATTGATGCGCGGCGGAAGAATCCAACCGCGAAGAAGGATTTGTTGAACTACATGCTCGAGGGCCGCGATCCCAAGACCGGCGAAGGCCTTAACGATAGCAGCATCATCGACAACATGATCACTTTCCTCATTGCCGGCCACGAGACCACCTCTGGCATGCTCTCCTTCACCTTCCACTACCTCCTCAAGAACCCCCAGTCTTACGCCAAGGCCCAGCAGGAGGTCGACACCGTCATTGGTCAGGGTCCCATCACCGTCGAGCACGTCACCAAGTTGCCCTACATCAACGCTGCCCTCCGTGAGGCCCTGCGCCTGAACCCTACAGCGCCCATGATCACCGTGTCGCCAGGAAAGGACGAAGTTGTCGGTGGCAAGTACCGCATCCCGGCCGGTGAGCCTGTCAACCTCTTGCTTCATACCCTCCACCGTGACCCCAAGGTCTGGGGTGAAGATGCGGAGCAGTGGAACCCGGATAGGATGCTGGACGACAACTTCAACAGGATTCAGAAGGAGTTCCCCAATTCCTGGAAGCCTTTCGGCAACGGCATGCGTGCTTGTATTGGCAGGCCGTTCGCCTGGCAGGAAGCAGTCCTGGTCGTGGCTATTCTGCTCCAGAACTTCAACTTCGTCGCCGAGGATCCGTCCTACTCGCTCAGCTTCAAGCAGTCTCTCACCATCAAGCCAAAGGACTTCCGCATGCGTGCCATCTTGCGCAATGGCCGCAACCCCACCACACTTGAGCACCAGCTGGCTGCCGGCGCCACCAAAGAGCACGCCACTTCCGAAGCTGCCCTCCCTACCAAGCAGGCCGAGTCCCAGAATGGTATTCCCTTCTCCGTTTTCTACGGCTCTAACACGGGAACCTGCGAGGCGCTTGCTCGCAGACTTGCCAGTGATGCCGCCGCCCATGGCTTCCGCGTCGCAACAGTCGACTCGTTGGATTCCGCAAAGGATAACCTACCCAAGGACCAGCCTGTTGCAATCGTCACAGCTTCATATGAGGGCCAACCGGCTGATAACGCGGCGCACTTTGTTGCCTGGATGGAGGGTCTGAAGGGCAACGAGCTCGACGGCGTGAACTACACCGTCTTCGGATGCGGCCACCACGACTGGGCTGCCACTTTCCATCGCATTCCCACCTTTGTGGACAAGGTTCTCGAGGAGCGTGGTGCGAAGCGCGTTGCTCCTTTCGGCACGGCTGATGCTGGCCATGGTGACATCTTTTCTGACGTAGGTGCACTGACCTGAAGTCTTGGGATCTCTTTACTGACGAGTGATGCTGTAGTTCGAGAAATGGGAGGATGAGCAGTTCTGGCCGGCAATGAAGGAGAAGTTCAACGCAGCCGGAAACACCGACGCCCCGCTTTTCGAGCAGCTTGAGGTTCAGATCTCTGCCCCCCGCGCATCACTTTTGAAGCAGGAAGTCAAGGAGGCTCGCGTCGTCGAGGCCAAGGTCCTTACTCACCCCGACGTGCCCGAAAAGCGTCACATCGAGATCCGGCTTCCCTCAGACATGACATACTCGGTTGGCGACTATCTTGCCATCTTGCCCCTCAACCCCAAGGAGAACGTTGCCCGTGCGATGCGTTATTTCGGGCTTGCCTGGGACAGCATGGTTACCATCTCGACCGCAGGTCCTACAACGTTGCCCACGGGCATGCCTGTTTCGGCCGCCGATCTCTTCGGAGCGTACGTCGAGCTCGCGCAGCCCGCCAGCAAGCGCACCGTCACCACCCTCGTTGGAGCGACCAAGGACGAAGAAGCCATCGCTGCCCTGACAAAGCTTGCCGGCGACGACTTCGACGCCGAAGTCACCGGCAAGCGCCTTTCCGTCCTCGACATCCTCGAGCGTTTCCCCTCCATCATGCTCCCGCTCCCTTCCTTCCTCCAGCTCCAGCCGCCGATGCGAGTCCGCCAGTACTCAATCTCGTCGTCGCCGCTGTCTAGCCCGAGTTGCGTCACACTGACCTACGCCGTCCTCGACCAACCGTCGCTCGCGGCGCCCGACCAACACCGACACATCGGTGTCGCGTCTTCGTACCTCTCCCACCTCGACGCCGGCGACGCCCTGCACGTCAGCATTCGCCCATCTTCGCAAGCCTTCCGCCTCCCCGCCGACCCGGAGGTGACGCCCATCATCATGGTCGCTGCCGGCACGGGTCTCGCGCCCTTCCGTGGCTTCATCCAGGAGCGCGCGGCGCAGGTCACCGCGGGTCGCAAACTCGCCCCCGCGCTCCTCTTCTACGGCTGCCGCGCGCCCGGCAAGGATGACCTCTACAGGGAGCTCTTCGACGAGTGGGAAGCCAAGGGCGTCGTGCAGGTGCGCCGCGCGTACAGCCGCGCCAAGGACCAGAGCGACGGCTGCGGATACGTCCAAGAGCGCCTATGGAAGGACCGCAAAGATGTTGTCGAGTTGTTCGATGCGGGCGCCAAGGTTTTCGTTTGTGGTAGCGCCGCCGTCGGGCAGGCTGTCAGCAAGGCGTGCTGCGAGATCTCGCTCGAGAGGCAGCTGGAGTTGGGCAACGACACGAACATGGAGAAGGTGGAGAAGTGGTTCGAGGGAATCAGGAACGATCGGTTTGCGACGGATGTGTTTGCTTAAATGCAGACGGGGATGGATGCGTTGGTGGTTTGCTCGGAATTTTCTTTTTCTCATTTTGCCCCTTGAGGACGGGGTTGTTTGTTTCTTATTCTAACGGCCGGTTTGTAGCGATCATATATGTCGCTCCTCTATATAGATAAATCATGTTTAGAAGTCTCGATCAGGTTCACCACATCTGCATATCGAACTTTGCTTGATGTAATGGACGGTAAGACTCCACATTATTCATACTTTTTTTTATCTCCTTACACCGCCTTCTCAGAGTGCTATACAAATATCTGCAAAATCTGATGCCACTGGGGAGAGAGTCAAGTAACTGAAGATATAGTGCAATATTAGGCCTGCGAGTCTATTAGCACCATTGGAGCGTCCGTACTGCGACTAAGTTCTTGAGCAAGGAAGCCTAAGGTATTATTTCTACTCTACTATACATGCATGTACCATGCATCCTCGAGGGCATAAACACATCGCATCGCTATGCAAATGAGAAAAAAAAAATGAGACGACCGAAACCAATTAACCCCAACCCGGGGCATCATCATATCCCCACCGCCGCCGTCACCAGACCAACAACCACCGCCAACACCCACCCCGTCACTCCCGGCGCCAGCCCCGCCGGCGCGCCGGACACGTGTGCGATCTCGGGGAACCCGGTCGCATTGACGCCGTCCACCCTACAGACGACGTCGCAACGCTTCTCCTTCCTCTTCCCCAGCACGCTCGTCGTCGTCGTCTCCCTCCCGCCATCCCCAGCCGCCATCCTCTTCCACAGCCAACCCCCCAACCCGCCATCGCCCCCAGCAGCAAAAACCGGCGCCCCGCTCTCCTCCTCCCCTCCTTCCCCACCACCAGTCCCCCCCCTCTTCCTCAACTTCCTCCTTTTCTTCTTCTCGTCATCGGCCCCGGCATTCGGCCCGCCGACGGGCCCGCTCGTGTTGAAGACCATCTCGATCCACTGCACCTGCAGCTCGGCGGCGCCGCCGACGCTCATGTTGCCGCTCCACTCGCCGCCGTCGGACCACATGTTGAG
Source organism: Diplodia intermedia (assembly GCA_021495925.1). NCBI lineage: Eukaryota > Fungi > Ascomycota > Dothideomycetes > Botryosphaeriales > Botryosphaeriaceae > Diplodia > Diplodia intermedia. The sequence goes on along the minus strand of JAKEKT010000150.1, from coordinate 11,826 downwards.
CACGAGGTACGACGGCTCGCGCGGCACGCTGTACGTGTTGGTCGCGCGCAGCGCGCCGTCGAGGTACCAGTTCGACCGCGTGCTGCTTCCGTCCGTCGCCGGCAGCCAGTCGATGCGGTGCTCGTGCCAGTCGCGCCATGACGGCAGCTGTGCTATCTTGAGCGAGGCCTGCGGCACCTCGTCGCCGGCTGTGTCGAGGGAGGGCTGGTTGGTGTAGCTTTTTTTTTTTCTGAGTCAGTTTTTCTCGTCGTCGGGGGATAGAGAGAGAGAGAGAGGGAGAGAGATCGAGTGATGGAGAGGATGATGGGTGGGTGGGTAGGTAGGTGATGTTTCTCTTACCGGATCACGGCGTCCGGGTCGTCCGTCAGGATCTCGACGTCGCTCTCGTTGTCGTCGTCGAAGAAGGTGAAGAAGCCGGCGACGGCGCCGGCGTCGCCGACGACGCGCGCGCGCATGCGGAGCGAGGCGTGCATGACGTTTTTCTGCATGTTCTCGACCTCGGCCGCGGATTGGAAGTCGTCGAGGCGGACGGTGCGGAGGCTGAGGTAGGTGGGGAATTCGATGTCCGGGTTGCCCGTGTCGCTGGCGTTGGTTTGGGCTGGTTTGGGTGTGAGAAGAGGATTCGAAGGAGAAAGAAGAAGGAAAGAAAAAAAAAAAAAACCAACTCACAGATATACACATTCCTCGCACTGTTCTGCATCCGCACCGGAAAGTCCGCCGTCGCCGGCTTGCCCCAGCTCTGGATGCCCCAATCCCGATTCCACGCCGAGCCGTTCAGGTAGGCCGCGTCCTCGGCCGCCACCGTCTCCAGCCCTTCGTCCTCGTCGTCGGTCACGGGGTCGGGCGCGTCGCCGCCGTCGCTGCCCTTGGCCGAGTACTGGCCCGCCGACGTCGCCAGCGAGCGGAAGTCCCAGAAGCGGTGGTAGGTGAAGTAGTGCGGCTCGCTCTCCGACATGTCGTCGCTCGTGCCCGAGTCGAGCGTGTAGCACGTGCAGTTGGCCGAGTTGTCCTTGAGGACGGGCTGGTCATCGTTGTCGCCATCGTCGGCTCGCACGGCGCGGAGGAGGTGGGTGGACAGGAGGAGGAGGGAGAGGAGCGGGAGGGGGGAGGAGCGGGGTGTGGGGACTGGTCGGGAGATCCGCATGGCACGAGCGGGCAAGGCGGTGTTGATGATGTGTGCTGTGGGTGGGTGGTTTGACCTCTGCAGCTCCACCAATTACGGTAATAGTGATTATGGAGGAAGGCTTTGTAATGAGATGGAAAAAAGTTACGGTGAGATGTGAGCATCAGCAGAGACCAGCAGAACCTAATGCCAGACAGCGCCGTCAGGCGGTTATAATGGCGACAACGCTCAGACCGTGCGGGTACATCCTCGGCGTAGCGTGCTCAAGTTTGCCGCCATGATAGGGTATTAGGGAAGGAAGGAAGAAAAGAGAGCAGGCGTTTGAGTTGAGCGATGGCGAGACAGCGGCCTTGAGCTCGTATTGCGCCCTGCGCCCCAATTGCAGCCGCAGCCCGTACCTGGCGATCGTGCCCGCAACACCAGGCTCGTTTCTGCCCAGGTCTAGCCCCAAACGGGCGCCGGCACACAATGCAGGCGCTTGACGGGCGCCACCAGTCCTCGTGCTGCAGCTAAGCCTATATATAACCTTACCAAGCCGGCCGCATCAGGCAACAGCAGCGACCGGCATCGTTTCATCGCCCCGTGTTTTCCCCTCGCTCCTCCGCCGCGCCGGCAGCCCGGCATCACGCAATTCGTCACCGCATCCTGGCAGGCCCCAGGGTCCGCTTGTGAAACAAGGGAAAAGTATATCGATAAAAGAAAAAACGAAACTACGGGGGGCGATCGTGACATACGAGAATCAAGAGAGACTTGAGGCCGTGAGCCAAGCTGTCGGTTGGACTATGCTATGTACAGTGTGCTTATATGTACCTTATACAGTATCTGATGTCGTCGTATCAACCGACTATATCGAGGCCGAGGCCAGGGGGTAAATGAGAAATTCTGCGCGGTGGCGGCGCGGCGTGAGTTCGCGTGTTGAGCGCGATGTTTTAAAACGATAGTGAACGAAAAAGCGGTTAACATTCGAAGTCGACCTTTGCCTTACAAGCGTCGCCCCGTAGTCTTGTCGCGCTGCCTGGCAAACCGCTCCCGCACGGCAGAGTCGGCGCCCGCATGGGAAGAAGAAAGGTGCTGAGGGTGTTGCGAAATGAGAGTCCGTGTGCGGCCATGAGATGTCAGACAGCCAACAGTAGCGCGTGAGGGGGTGTTCCGTCCAAAAAAAAAAAAAAAAAAAGACAGAGCAGATAAAAGGTACTATGGCCAAATAGACACGACGCCGCCATTGCAAAGTGGCGGGTGCGAGAAACGAGAAGGGAAGGAAAAGAAAACACAACTCCGTTGGAATGGAAGTAGTGGAAAATATAAAGGAAAAAAGACCACCCGGAGAAACCAGAATTGCTAACGTGATTGGGTATTTGCTTCGTCTCTGCTCAACCTCCTCCACCTCTTGCTTTTTCATTCGGATTTGTCCTCGCACTCGAACCAGCTCTCGCCAGCTCGGTCCTCCTCGACGTCGTCCAGCACGCCAGCCTCGCGCAACTTTTCGTTCAGCTGTTCCTGGAGCGACTTTGCCTTGTCCTGGTCCATCGACTCGCGCTTAACTTGTTCCACCAGTGATAGGCCGGCCAGTCGACGTCCGTCGAATGTTGTGCGCATATTTAGAGACCGGCGCGATGTGGTGACTGATCTCCGCTTTTCCGGTGTTGTTGTCACGAAAGTCACGAAATGAATCCCGGGAGTCCCGAAAGGACTCCCGGTTGTCGAAAGATTCATCGTCCGCCTCCATTATCTTGGTCGGAACGTCGGGCACGTCGTCGTTCCTGTACTGCTGCAGGCTGCGCCTGTCGGGTGTCGTCGCCGCCGATGCCATCGACATCGATGTGCTTGACCGGTTGTGCACGAGGTCCGGCGTGGGCGGGATGCTCGAGTGCCTGTTGCTGGGACGCAGGTAGCTGGACTCCTCGTCCCCCATCTCGCTACCGTTGGCCGTGGCATCCCCGTGCCCGTCGACAGTGCCGTCCTCGGAACCAGCAAGAGACTTCTGGCGGCTGTGGTTGCTGCCTTCGTCGCTGTCGGCGGCTTGCGCGAGGTGCAGGCCTTGGACCGCAGCTTCGCACTGCTCCGAGATGTTCTTAATGATGTAGGCGATGGCGTCGGTTTTGTCGCGCAGGTGCCTATCGGCAACATCAGCCATACTGAGCGTTGAGATACGCTTGCGCGACACGGGAGTGCGGCTCTCCTCCACGGGCGCCTCGCCGAAGCGGCTACTGACCCGGCGAGACGCTCGTGAAGAGGCCCGAGAATCGACGCCACGGATGGTGCCGGTGTCGGAACCGTCCTTCTCGTTCTGCTCGTTGCCATCAAACTCCTCGCGCGCATCTTCGAAACCGGCCTCGATGTAGTCGCTGATCTCGGGATCCGACGTGAGCGACTTGACAATGTGCTGCATGTGGTGCGATTGGCCGTCGATGAGGGCGCGCAGGTGTAGCACGACGCGCTGAGCCTCGTCTCTCTGGCGCATGAGCTTGGAGTTGTCGACCTCGAGCCCCTGGAGCTCCTTTCGGTTGCGCTTTCTCTCGCGCTCCAGCTCCTCGGCAATCTCCTGCTGCAGAACGAGAGCCTCGAGGGCGTCGTCACGCTGCTTCTCGGTGCCAGAAAGGCGGACGGTGAGTCTGGCGGCATCATCCTTCTGCTGGTCGATAAGGTTCGTGAGGCGGCGGTTCTCGCGCTTGTGGTTCTCGATCTTGACCTTGAGCTCCGACGTCTCCTTGGTGAGTTGCTCGGCGAAAGTCTGGAACTTAAGGAACTGTTGCTTCCAGCTCTCAAGCTCCTCAACGAGGAAGTTGTTCCTCTTGGACACCTTGGTCAACTCGGTGTCCATTCTGCCCTTGAGGTTGATGAAATCCTGCCATGCCTCCATGGCGTCACGCGAGTACTGGTTGCGCTCGCGGACGATTTCGTTGAGGTGTCTCATCGATACCTTGGTCATCAAAGGCTTCTTCTGCGAACCGCCGAAGATAGCCTTGACGCCAGTGTTGCGGCCCTTCATCTGACAGTTAGATCGGATCTTGGAATCGGAAAACGCGTGACCTACTAGTTTCTCGCACATGTGGTCCATGACGCCCATGACGGCGTCCTGGTTCCACCACTCGGGGTCCTGGATGCTCTCGACCTCACCACGCATGACAATGATCTGACCGGCCGGGACCAGCTTACCGCCTCCGTAGGCGGAGCGCAGGTGCTGCGGAACGCCAGACGGCGCCACCTCGCCACTCATGGCCTGGGTCAGGCGATTGATCATCTTACTCCTCTGGCCCTGAGTAAGAGTGCTAGGGGGGTTCGAGGTGAGGACAAAGTTGCGGTCCAGGTCGATGACCAGAGCGTCGTTCGGAGCGGTGAAGAGAGTGCGGCACTCGGCAGTGACACCCAGAATGTACGGACCAGGCTCCTCGACCAGACTCTTCGCGTGGCGGGCGTGGATGACGGGGACGTACAGGCCGCTCCACTCGTAGACACGGACCATGTATCGAATGGTCTCGGCAGCAACAGTGAGCATGGCCGGATAGTGACTGACAAAAATGATGCGCCTGGTCGGCGAGACAGCGGCTTCAACCACGCCAACGATGTTCGGGATGGAAAGACACGTGAAGAGGGGCCACATGGCGAAGTTCTGGAAGCCAGTCGGGGAAGAAGGGAACTGGTAGCAAAGAGCATAATCTTTCATGTCGATGCGGACGAGATCGTTGAGCCTGGGAGCGGGGAAGCTGAGGATGCGCGAGACCTCCTCGGCGTGGAAGAGGTTAGTGGCCTTGTTCCAGTGGATCCACATGCCGCGGAGGTAGTCGCCGAGCAGGTTGTAAAGCGGGTATCTCGAGAGGAAGCTCAGGCAGTAGGGAATCCAGTACGTCTCATCGGGCGAGTCGTAGAAGTCGTTCTCGGTCCTCTTGCGCAGCTCCCGGATCGTCTCGGCCCTCTTCTCGTCGGCGCGAGACCAGACGCGGAGAGCAATGCCGTAAAGAGTGTGGGATGAATCTTGCTGGAGAACAAACGAGTGGTGGACGCAGTGTGGCTGCTGCTTACCCGTGCAGATTTCCACATCGTGGGGAAAGCAAGCCTGTCAGACGCTTGTTAGCATTTTGTTCGACGGGCGGGTTTCGCGACCGACTTACCCGCATTGCTGCGTGCAGCGACCTGGCGATCTCGTTGTCCTGTTCAAGCCTAGGGCTGCTGCCCAGGATCTCGGGAAGCCAGAACTGGCCAACCGCGCCCTTCATGTGCTGGATTTTTCCCTGGGCCGGGGACGGCGCCTTGACCCATTGCGACGGCTCGCGGCCAACACCACACACCATGTAGGCATGGGTGAGGGTTTTGGGGGTGCGCTGGCCGGGCTTGACGGTGAGCTGCGAAGGCAGCGGCTGGGTGATCCTGGAGTGCAGCGACGACGTCCGGCTGGGGATGAACAGGCTGTTCTCGCCCTGCGCAGTCGACGGCCGGTCGGCGTCGCGGGTGCGAGGACGCAGGCTGAGCGAGGGCGCCATGGTGGAAGCTGGAGAAGCAGAGGACGAGCGGATGCTAATTGAGCAGGCCCGGAGGCGCTCGCGGAGATATCAGAGGTGCGACGCGCTGGACGGCGTTGCAGCTAGCTGGAGAGCAAGCAGCCGGCAGGGCGCGGTCGCTCGACGTGGCGTGGTCAAGCAATTGGAAGGACCGGACTCCGGACGCTGGCTGAAGACTGCGAGGGACGGAAGCAGAAGGAGTGGAGGGGAGGCGTGGGAATATTGGGACGGAGAGCTGTGGTACGCGGACGGGGGTACGCTGGGCAGGCTCCTAATGGCCGGCGCAGGCAGCGCTAGGAACGACGGTAATTGAGACGTGATATCGCTGGGCCCGTTTGCTGGGCCGAGCAACCAGCAGGGGGGAGACGTCCTCCCGCGCGACTGAGGCGTCCGTGGGCTCTCCACCTGCTCGCGCCTCGCTACGTGCCACCGTGCCCGCCCGCGTGGCAGCTCAGCGGAGGCAGCCTCAAACGCGGCATGCGCCTGCACCCGCGCGACTCAGCGGCCGGTAGCGGTGCTGGCAATGAGCCGATCGAGACTCTGTGCCATCATCTCCGCCACCCACCCGCCCCAGCGCGCAGGATGTCCCCTGCGCCTCAGCATCCGGCTCGCAGCAAGCGCGCGCATTGCGCATAGCACCGCAGCGATCCATTAATTCCGCCGCGCTCAGTCGCTATATCGCCCACACACGGCTGCGCGAGCGCGATGCTTGCTGCGGGCCCTAGCGCAGCAGCGACGGCCGTTAGTGCCGGGGCTGCAGTGCCCAATGGGGGTGCCATGTGCCTCTTCTGGCCGGCCTGTGCCCCTGATGCGCGGCTGGCATCAGCTCGCTGGATTGGGGCCGAGGTGCTGCGCGTGGCTTGGCCTGGAGTGCCAGATTGATGAGAAACGGCTCTTCTGCAGGCTGGCGGCCCCGGCTGCGCAGCCGGGCTGGTGAAACGCACACTGTCCACGCCGGCGGGTCGCGGCTGGGCAGGAAAGTGATAGCTCTGCAGCGCGGCTGGCCGGCCGTCGCGGGCGTGCTCATCATGGCGCGCATAGCCAGGCTGAGACGGGGATGCATGCTGTGCGCAGAGGCCGGCCTCCACACGAAGCGCTGCGATCGAGCAAGCGAGAGGAGGGTGATCGGCGCGACTCTTTCCAGCTGGCGCGCTAGCTCGCGCGGAGACCCTGGTGCTGGCCCAAGTCCGCCGCCGACTCCGCTGCAAACTCTACTCTGCCCTGCACGTCGTCATCGCCATTCCAGCTTAAGCTTCACCCAGCTGGAGCTCACGTCGCGCGCACTCGGCCTCCCGCGCTCACATCTGATCGGCTGCCTGCCCGGGCCGCCGAATCTCCTGGCGCTCCTCCCGCCCCAGCTCCGGCCTGCGAATCTCCCCAAGCTCCACGCCGTGCGCGAACCAGTGCCTGCCCCGGCCCAGTCCCCAGGCTCTGCACCCCCAGCGTCCAGCACCCCGCTGCAGCACCCGGCCAAGATCGCGCAGTCATGGCCGACGACGCGCTGCTCAGCGATTTGTGCAGCATCTGGTAGGCTCCATGTTGCAATTCCTTCAATCTCGCCGAAAATGATCTGCCGTGTCACATAGAGAGCACTGCTGACACTGCCCTGTGTTCAGCAATCGCAACGCCCCAAAATACCGCTGCCCCCGAGACTCCGTGCGCACATGCTCCCTTCCGTGCTACAAACGCCACCAGCAGTGGGCCCAGTGCAGTGGGAAAAGGGATCCCGCCGCCTTCGTCAAGCGCAACGAGCTTGCTACGCCCAGCGGCATCGATCACGACTACAACTTCCTCACAGGCATTGAGCGCGGTCTGCAGCGTGCCGACGAGGACGCGGAGGCGCGAAGCCATAGGAATAAAAAGTACGAGCAAGACCAGGCCAAGCTGCAGCGCTACCTGCAGAGCAACCGCATCATTGTGGACCGAGCGCCCATTGGCATGACCAGGCAGAAGACGAACCGCACGCGGATGACCAAGTAGGAAGCCCCTGTCTTCCAGAACACTGTCATCGGAACTTTCCCGCTGACACCCCTGCCAGAAAAGGACACGTTCGGTGGACCGTCGAGTGGCTGCATGACGATGGCTCTCGGGATCTGCAGGAAGCCGAAGCTGACATGTCATTAACCGACCTGTATGCCGCGCTTTCGCCAGAGCGATCCCGCAAGAGGAAGCGTACACAGCAGGGCAGTGATGGCCTTCAGAATCCTTCGAAACACAGCAAAGATGGGCATGTCTCAATTCAGGCAGCCGAAAGCCACCAACCTTCCGAATTGGGACAGCCTGCCTCTGGGCCTGCTTCTGACGATACACAAGCAGTTGTAAGCGGCGTCAGCACCTCGGCCGAGCAGTCGAAACAAGAATGCTGTTCTGCTCAACCGGCGCCAGAAGCGTCCACGGCAGCAAGTGTGCCAGGCAAAGCTGCAGGCGAAAAGCACAGTGACCAGGCCCCGCAGACTCACACACCACTCTTCTCCTTCTATCTCCTCAAACCGCATACTCCCTCCTCACAGTCCCGCGTCCTAATCCCCCTTGATTCGAGCTCCACTCTCACAACTGCGCTTTCCACACAGGTAGTTCTTGAGTACCCAACCATCAAGGTGGTAGCACGCCAAGCCACCGATGCGCCGCTCCCCGAAGGTTTCATGCTCGAAGAGGATTACATTCGGCAGAGCAAGCAGGATGTACAAGAGCTCGAGGCGCTTATCGGGCCGGATGGGCAAGTGATGACAGCTGCCAAAGTGCGGAGGGGCAACGACCCTGGCGTTGAGACACACGGCAACGTAAGCAGTGGTGCCGGGGACGGTGGGCCGGTTGACGACAAGAAGTTGCTCGAGGTCCTGGCAAGGGATTTAAACGCGCGTAAGTGAGATAGCGGCAAGCGCCGTAGCTGACCGGATTTGGCAAGTATAGCGGCCTGAGTTTGAAGCAACAAACGACGCATAGATGGCTTGGCTTTCGGGATGGCATGGACGTATGGCGCATTGTGTCACGACGTCATGCAAGACAGACGCTCCCGTGAAGGTCGGATCCCGTTTGACGGACCCTTGGACTGGCAAGACGGGTAGGAGACGCGATCCTTTTAGGCCCACCCCGGGCTGAGACACGGGGAAGGGCAACCTTAAATCGAAAAATACCCGCAGTTACCACGCGGTGGTCGGCCCGGACTGGGGCGTGTTGCGACAGCACTGCTCAATCGACGCATGGATGCATCAAAGAGGCAGATAGTCCGAACCGCCACTATTTTTTCCATCTACCTGGCGGACCGATCTGCCCCGTTTCGCCCCGCTTCGCCACCGTGTCGTAAGCGAGGAGCCGGCGGGCAGGATCTTGTTCTCGCGTACGTCGTGCTGGTACGTGATAGTGGAGGAAGGAGTGCCTTGTCTCGATAAGCGAAGGAACCCGCCGTTACGCGTCAAACGCCTCGGACTGAGCGAAAGCCAGGGCCATGGCGCGTCTGGAAAGCAACCACGGCCCGCGCCCAGCATAGAAATAGGAGGGCAGAGGTGGCGTTCTGTGGAGGAGCGGACATATCCCCAGTATATCCGGACCTACTGCGCTGTGCACAGAGGCTACCTACGCCGTTGAAGCCTCGCCTCAAACTGCCTTTTGCTCGTCTCTTACGTGCCGAGTCGGACGCCTCTCGGTCTGTTTTAACCTCAAGTCCAAACCATCATCAATTATGCCTTGATCCTGCGGCAAGAGACAAGCAGTCTCATGACAAGATGATCCTTTCTCTGACTGTTCCTGCATCGACGAACAAGATGCTGACGGTGCCGTTGCTTCGTTTGCACCCAGAGCGCCACCCGCGCCAGCGTATCGGGTCTTTGGAGCGAAGCTGACACGGAAGCAGAGCAAAAGAGAACAAAGCTTACTGATCCTCTTCGGCTCCTCATCCGATTGCCCCGTAGCCGGCTGAGACGAAAGGAGGGCAGGCCTTCCAACCCCAAACTCTGAATTCGAGAAGACGCACGCTACGAGCCGTGCGATGTATCGTTATCCAACAGGAGAGGCACATGGCGCCAAGTGCAAAGAGGGGGTTGGCAGCGGCTGAGGGCATTATTGTCACAAGTTAGAGCATGCTGCCCCGCTCCAAAGCTTCGCAGAGAATGGCTGGACGTCTCTCCTTCCGCGTTCGGTAACATGCATGTCGGCCTGTCGTGCGATGGCGGCCGCTCTACTACTCTTCGTTCACGTCAACACAACCCAACCCCTCGCATCTCGGTCAGCGCTAACCAACGCCTACCTCAACCATTTCCCACCCATCTTGCATCAACAGCGCTCCCCGCTCCATCAATCGCCATGTCCCCCCACACCGCACCAAGCTCTCAGCAGCGTAAAGGTGGTTAGCGGAGCCGCGACGACGGTCCACCCGACCGATCCAAGCGCTCCAACAGCCCCAGAACACTCCGTTGTCTGAGTGCTCACTCTCTAGCTTCAATACTGCGTGTCCTCCCTGGGTCCCACGATCGTCGTCGTTCCTCAATTCAAGACGTATTGGGGGCCGATTTCCCTTCGTTCGGAAGCACGTGCGCACCACTTATGACGACAGCACGCAACACGACAGATAGCTTCCTCCGGTGGGTTGCCTTATGGAAACTACCAGTCCTCGTTTACGCCTACTTTTCGTTGATGGGCTCGCGTGGCGCACTTACGAGTACGTTGTTTGACTAGGCATCTATGGCTAATGGTAGTTGGTCATCTAGACAAGCAACAACGGCGGCGCTCGCAGGGGCATCCCCTTTAGCAGCTTGCCACTCGCCCGTTGTACGAATCCTCCTCAGCTCGGCCGTTTCTACGTACTATTCTGAACCTAATCGCAGCCTCATCTCGGCCCTACTCCGATCGCCCAATGCCCATTTCGGCCATTACTCGGCTCCCTCCTTACGTATTCCGCATCTCCCTCTGACAGGGCGGGAAATTCGTTCATCCGTGACGAGGTTCTGGAAGATCGTCCGAATGTCTTGCCTCCGGCCCGTCTCGGCAGCCCGTTATGGTACTACACACGTCTAGAATAGTTGTACTTTTCGCTGCTTGGCAACCTGGCACGACCGACCACCTCCGAGAATCCACGGTGTTTTCGAACGAACGAAGCACGTAATAGGCGTGGTGATGATCGCTTCGTGCAGTAGTGAGGAGGCGACACTGACGCGATCACGGCACGGCACGGCACGGCAATCTCCTCGAACCCGTCGATCGAACCGTTGGTTGACGGTTGAGCACCTCAAACAAACGGGAAGGAGTCGTAGTTGAACGGTAGCGCTGACACGTCCTCCCTTCTAACCGGGGTACACTAACGGCTACCCTAACGGTGCGAGAATCTGGGTCGCTGCTACCGCAGTCTTGAATCATGAACACCGGTACGCTCGGGGGCGCGAAATACTTCCTATCTTCCGGACGTCCATCACTACTATTACCATGTAGTAGTATAGCTTTTAATAGTATCATTCACATGTATAACGCCTCATTGGTCGATTCTACCGACACACCCGGCCCATGAGCCAGGTGCTATAGCTGCTTGGTCGTGCTCTGCAATCACATGCCAGAATAACAAGTCCTTACGTATGGGACCGGTCTCACAAAAGAGTTGATTCCATCATGTCCCTATAGCAATAATGAGGTAGTAGTAGTCAATACCCGTCGCTAGTCATTGGTGCCATGGACAGCGGGGCCGAATGAACCCTGCCTTTAAGACGTTCTTCTTGAATCATTGAGGGAAGCGTGGCTTGCCTTGGCGGCGGCTAGATGCAGCCACCATCGTACCTCGGAGGAGTTCGTGCATGATCGCGGAAGGTTTACTCCGGTGGCGCATGCACAATTAATCCACTTTCGTTTTTTATTGCCCGTCGTACACACGTACGTCGCCCAGCCCCCGGGGCGGAGGCATCTCCAGGACGAAGGGGAGGATGGGGGGGAGCGCGCCAGCTGTCCGTACTTAGCCGAGCCGAAAACGCAATCTGAATCATCATTTGGTTTCCCGCTTTGCGAATTTCACCATGCGGGAATCGAGTCGTGGGTTCCCGTATGTGGCTCGACTCATGACATCTACACATCGCAATTATAGCTCTTGCCTCCCTCGCTCCCTCCCCGCATCATCAGTATCCCCCCCCTTCTCCTCCTTTCCCCCACCTCACTCACTCACTCACCTTCAAACGACCCAATCCCCTTCCAATCCGGCACATACCGCTTCGCCGCAAACCCCGCCGCGAC